>CATIWO010160358.1:0-19695 GCA_949673435.1 Macaranga tanarius | reverse complement strand
CAGCCTACACGTAAATTTCAAATTGAGCGGGGATAAAAGTTGCATGCAAGAACAATTGGCAGTTAACCATAATCATCCGAACTGAACAAAGGATCATCGAGCCAGTATTTCATCATGTTCTGATGAAAACACAATCAACGTCAAGGAGCAAAAAAATGAGAACAAACAATCCTTGGAGGACAATGGCATCGAATGGACACAGATTTATCATGGAACAACAACCATGACTAAAGTCCTGTAAATGAAATTGAGGCAATAATGAGCATGCCAACAGCAACAAAATCATCAAACAGATAAGTCTTCTTCCTCAATTATTTTAATAAAGTAATTGCAAATACATATTATGTGGATGGACACAAATTATATGATATGATGGTGACTGAACCATGGTCATTAAAAATTATAATAGGGTATTCATACTCTAAACAATCAAATTGACAATTTGACAAGCTATATACCAACATACCAATAGATATATTATTATCATTGACAATTTGATAATATAAGGTATGAACACTTTATTCATACGAGGAAAGGAAGCAACTAACTGAATGCATTCATATAATGAGTGAGTTCACTCGAATTTAAATTTTGCATGACATCTATCGTTGCTTTAAGGCATTAAATTGCCATTATATCATATATGTGATATAGCATGAGCCTTTTATCTAATATTTGATACCACCTATTATCGCTAAATCAACTACACCCGTTTGCAATGCAAATATTATAAATCGTAGCACAAATTTCTCATGTAATATTATAAGATATTCGCTATACATATGTTGTTGCAAAATCACGAGTAATCTAGTATGCTATCATTTTGCCATAGAAAGCACATGTTGTTTTCTTGCAGATAAAAAATGGCTCATGAGTCGGAACAGTAAAAAATTGTGCTCTCAAGGATTTTTCATTGTCATATATTACATGTGTGAAAAATTGTACATAAAGAGGGGGCGATTATCCTTTCCCATACAAAACGGAGATATGAATCTCCCTCCTTGAAAAGGACTTTTTCTTCACGAAGAATTACACAAGGGCAAAAAAAAAAAGCAGCTGCATAAGATCTCTTACCTTAATGTCATTCCAAAAAAAAAATGGTGGACAATTCAAAGATGACAAGATTCGAGCTTTGATAAAGCTCAAACTCAAAAAATAGCAAATTCAAGAGCATGGACAAAACGTCACAAAGCTAACATCAACAACGAATGAGTTTTGATAAAACTCAAAAGACTAAGTTAAAAAAAAAAGGAACCTCTCAATGTCACAAAAAGGAACCTCTCGAGGTTCATGAAAATGAACCTTTCTAAAGGTCACAACAAATGAACTTCTCAAGGTCACAAAAAAAGGAACCTCTCAAGGTCCACAACAAACGAACCTTTCAAAGATCACAACTTACGAATCTCTCTCGGTTCAAAACAAACGAACCTCTTACGAGGTCAAAACATACGAACCTCTCTCGGTTCAAAATATACGAACCTCTCAAGGTTCAACAAAAAAGAACCTCTCGAGGTTCACGAAAACGAACCTTTCTAAAGGTCATTACAAAACGAACCTCTCAAGGTTCACAAACGAACCTATCAAAGGTTCACAAACGAACCTATCAAGGTTCATAAATGAAAACGAGCCTCTTAAGGTCAAAAATGAACCTCTTAAGGTTCACAAAAACAAACCTTTCAAGGCTCAAAAAGTACAAATTCATGAGCATGGATAAAATGCCACAAAGCCAATATCGACAATGAATGAGTTTGATAAGACTCAGAAGACCAAATTTGAACATTCGGACACTTCAAGCACCTTATTAGGCCTACATATCACTTGATTAGCGAAAAAATAAGTCCGAATACCACGGACACTCAAAGTGCTTTATTAGGCCTATATATTGCTTGATAAGCGAAAATAGTCCAAACATTCAGACACTTTTAAGTGCCTTATTAGGCCTACATATTGCTTGAAAAGTGAAAATAGTCCAAACATTCGGACACTTTTAAGTGCCTTATTAGGCCTACATCCAAAAGCAACAAGCATTCTACTAAGCGAATGTTGCAACATACGAGCTTTAAATAAACTCTATTTGAACATAAATATTCGACAGTGTTAGGGGGAGACTCGATAGTCCATACAAAATAAAAAATAAAAAAGGAACCTCTCAAGGTCACAAAAAGGAACCTCTTAAGGTCACAAAAAGGAACCTATCAAGGTTCACAAATGAAAACGAACGTCACGAATGAACCTCTCAAGGTTCAAAACATACGAACCTCTCAAGGTTCAACAAAAATGAACCTTTCAAGGTCAAAACATACGAACCTCTCAAGGTTTACAAAAAAATGAACCTTTCAAAGGTCACAACATACGAACCTCAAAGGTTCACAACATACGAACCTCTCAAGGTTCAAAACATAAATGAACCTTTCAAGGTCAAAACATATGAACCTCCCAAGGTTCAAAACATACGAACCTCCTAAGGTTCACAACATACGAACCTCTCAAGGTTCAACAAAAATGAACCTCTCAAGGTTCAACAAATACGAACCTCTCAAGGTTCAACAAACGAACCTTTCAAGGTCAAAAAATACGAACCTCTCAAAGTTCACAACATATGAACCTCTCAAGGTTCAACATAAATGAACCTTTCAAGGTCAAAACAAAATGAACCTCTCAAGGTTCAACAAATACGAACCTCTCAAGATTCAACAAACGAACCTTTCAAGGTCAAAATATATGAACCTCTCAAGGTTCAATAAAAACGAACCTCTCAAGGTTCAACAAATACGAACCTCTCAAGGTTCAACAAACGAACCTTTCAAGGTCAAAATATACGAACCTCCCAAGGTTCACAACATACGAACCTCTCAAGGTTCAACATAAACGAACCTTTCAAGGTCAAAACATACGAACCTCTCAAGGTTCAACAAACAAACCTTTCAAGGTCATTACTTACAAACCTCTCAAGGTTCAAAAATAAATGAACCTCTCAAGGTTCACATAAACGAACCTATTAAGGTCACAAACGAACCTCTCAAGGTTCAAAAATATACGAACCTTTCAAGGTTCAAAAATATACGAACATCTCTCGATTCAAAACTTAGGAACCTCTCTCGGTTCAAACTTACGAACCTCTCAAGGTTCACAACATGTGAACCTCTCCAGGTTCTCAAGTAAACGAACCTTATAAGGTCAAAACATACGAACCTCTCAACGTTCGCAACATACAAATATCTGATGCTTCCAAATAGACGATCTCCTCAATGGAGGACTTTAGCTTGCGATTCGCAGAACCAAAGGAATCCCGACTTTAATATGGCAGGAATTATTACCTTTGCCAATTAAGAGCTTTTTCGAACATAAATATTCGATACCATTGGGGGAACATCTGATATCATATCCCAAACCCCAAAGATCCAAGTCCAAATAAGACTCTATGTCAATATTCAATAAGGATCAAAAGCCCTAATTGGTAATATATTATGACTCGTACGGTACTAATCCGAATAGGACTAGGTATGTCCCTCTTATGCCTATATATAGGCTCATATTTCTCTTAATTAAATCTATCTTGAATAGACTTTCTCTAACTTAAGTATCGGAAAATCTACGGATCAGAGATCCTAGGCTCATCCAATGTGTTCTTTTGTGCTTATAGGTCCGGAGAAGGTTCGACATTCATCAATCCAATGTGTTCTTTTGTGCTTATAGGTCCGGAGAAGGTTCGACATTCATCAATCCTAAAGCCTCAGCCTAGATGTGGGACAATTTGCGCTCTCAATACTTGATTTTTTTATACGTTACCATTAAAAAAAATCTTGAAAATGAAATGTACCTCCAAATTTTGGAATGTACCTCGTTTTTGTGGCAGAGATCAGACTGGTAAGATGTGACATGAAAGAGGAATGTAGGTAATCCATTCTTGGAGATGCAATATTATTTACTTGGTGGAATTAAACTCTCGCCAGAATTATGAGATGTGGACTCTTTTCATTGTTTTTAATTATGCATGGATTTCAACGAATAATACACCTGAATTCAAGGATTGAAGATGTACATTGCCCCCTCAATGATAATAGATTTTTGCCCAAAAGAAGCAACTACAGTGTGGGGTAAGAGCTTCAGATTAGTTTCTTCCTCAAAACATTTCGACTTGAATTTCATTTTCCATCACTACAGATGTGCCCTGTCCCCTCGACTCCTTGTCTCTCCCTGTGAAATTGCAGAATTAGACTGGCATAAATAATCACAGAGTCAACACATACAAGGGGAGAGCAAGAAGTTCTGGAAACATGATGATGAGGAACAGTTTATGGGACAAAAAAAAAAAGTTCAGTAACTAATACACAAGGGATAGGGTCATGATGTTTAAAAATATCCCAAATATTCAGGAATCTTGAACCCAAACTTTAATGGTTCTATCACCATCAAGGCCAGCAGAAGCAATCATATTCTCCTTTGGATGGCAGGTTACAGAAACAGCAGTATCACAATGGCCTTCAAGTTTCTGAATCATAGTTTTCTGCTGGAGATCCCACAAGTAAACGCAATTATCCTCTGATCCGCTCACAATATATTTCCCATTGGTCACTGAAAATGTGGAGGTTATGCAGTACACTCTATTCGTATGCCCTGTGTATATCTTCAAGAACTTCCCCGTAGAGTAATTCCAGAGCTTCTGCAAATGTAACCAAACACAAACAGTTACAATTTACAGAAATTAAACAGCGGAAGAGATGGAGAAAATATGAAATATAGCTTACAAGGGTGCTATCAAGAGTAGCAACAAGAATAAACTTTCCATTAGGAGAGAATTTAGCGAAAGAAACAGCAGGCTCCTTGTCATCAATTAGAGTCTTTAAGCAAGCACCAGTAGCCTCCTCCCAAATCTTACAAGACCCATCATGGCTGCCCGAAACAATCAAGGAACCATCTTTATTAAAATGAACGGAAGTAACCGGCATAGAGTGAGCTTTAATAACCCTAACGCATTTCCCAGTCTTTACCTCCCATATGCGAATTGTTTCATCGAACGATCCCGACACGATTAGATTAGACTGAGGATTGAAATTGACGCAAAATACGAAGTCGGAGTGGCCTTTTAGGGTTTTCAGGCATTCGAAAGAGGGCCTAGCGTCCCATATGCGGAGAGTGCGGTCGTCGGAAGCAGAGCAGATGTAGTGAGAATCGGAGGACCAAGCGAGATCGGATACACCCTCGGAGTGGCCCACAAATTGGTGGACAAACGACAGATTTGAGGCTGACCAAATTATCAGAGTTTTGTCGAGGGAAGCTGAGGCCAAAAGTTTGCCGTCGGTGGAAAATTTCACACAGGAGACGGCGCGTTCGTGGCCTATTAGGCTTTTTACAAATCTGTAAGGTTTGTATGGTGATGGTGGCTGGTTGGTTGCTGCTCCTCCTTCTCCTCCGCTGGCCATTTGCAGGCGCAGGTAAAATACCCTCTAATAACGGAGTTAATGCAATTTATAGAGGAACAATGGCGGTTGTGTTTAAGTACGGGCTGCTGCATTTTTTTTTGGGTTTATTCATTTATGTTTTTTTTATTATTATTATTAGCAGTACTTTTGCCCTAAATTTTGATTCCCTTGACGAAAAAACAGTTCATCCATCAAAAACAATTGTTAAATCAAATCAAACCACCAGTCAAGTCTTCTATTTTCAAAAAAAAAAAAATATTGGTATAAGTTATAACTCCCTCCAAAGCTCCAGCCTCTCCAGTCAGCTGTCCTCTCTTGCATGATTTGTAGCAATACAAGGTGCAAGAATAGGCCTATGTGATCAGTCACTAACTACGAGCTTCCTGTGTGTTATTATGATTCCCATAAAAAAAATCCAGCACCTGCCTTCGTGGCCAATTTATCAAAATTTAACAAAAATTAAACATGTGTCACAGTTCAATATGCAATACATGATAATCAGTTTACCACGATGATCATTGATGCAGAAAAGTAAGATGTATCAAATAATTCAGTACAACTCCATACATAATCAATTTTGGCTGTATGTGAAAGCCAGAACCATAATGGACGATTAACAAATAACATATCAACCAAGTAGTTGGGGTGAAATTACATCGGAGGAAACTAGACTAATGCTCTAACACCCCTAGTAAGAATAGCAGGAAAAAAAAATTCGGATATCGGTGGAATATTTCCTGTATGCTTTGCAATGTCATCTCTGTAAATAAGGTAAAGGCCCTTGACTCGATCACCTAACCATGATATCTGCAGCTTCACAAATCCAGTCATCAACTTGGTCAGAGTAGACATATATGATGAGATGGCACGCACCAAAAAAAAAGTCCAAAAGTCCATTCATCAACCATTGTCCACTTCCAGCTTGCTATCTGCAAAAGCCTCCCCCAAGATGCTATAGAACATATAAGTAACACCATCATCAAGGGTTCAAAAACCAATCAACAAGAAGTAATATTGCAATATTACCACCAATAATACTATCAAATACCACAATATTATCAACAGTTCAAAAACCAAACCAACAAGAAGAAATTCAAATACGATACCAATACCCAAAGTCCAACTTTCTATAATCACAACAATATTCCAATGACTACTTTTAGCCACCCATTACATATTCTCATGCAAGTGAACATCCTTGCATCTCATTGTAAGAGGCAGCTGCTTCGGTAAAATTAATTTAAGAAACACACCATGTAAACAAAACAAAAATTGATGTTTGTTTAAGTAAAAATGCTAGGTGCATTTTTGTGTTTCTCTTTTTTGTTAAATAATAAAAAGAGAGGGAAAAAAAAAAAAAAGAACGCTCTTTGATTCAGTAAATAGGTGTAACCCGCAGGTCAAAATGAAAAGTGCTTCGATAATTTAAAGATGTTATGATATCAATACTTAAGAAGTATCAAACACACAGGATGTAATGGGACTATTATAGGAAGCCATATAAATTGCAAAAGATCATAGTGAAAAACTGAATGTTATTAGGGTTGCCATTCAACTTAGGTATTAATTATTCTTTGTTCTATTCCCTTAGAGAGATGAAAAGGGCAGGAGAGAACATGGAGGAGCTAGAGAGAAGTGGGTACCCAATTCATTGCTGGCCACTGATCCCTGGCCTTGCCAAACATGAAAGTTAAACTAGACAACCAAGAAGTCAACCTCATCTGAACTTTCCTCATAAACAACGTAACCAGAATCTCGACTTTCCTCGTTGCCACTACTCTGGTCACTATTATAGCTGCTTTCTGATGTACTCATGAACACCAAACCATCTGACATGGGACTGCTCAGTGGTGATGGCAGGCTAACTTCAGTATTGAGTTCACTGTCAATCATTTGTTCAAGGTCGATAAAACTGCAACGACAGCATCAGACTTTCTTGTTATTCTTTCTTTTTTCTTTAACATTTTAATAAGAAAAATAATATAAAGTTTAAATTATGTTGCAGTCAGCCCTTCACTAACCTTCCATCTGATGGGAACTCGGCCAGCAAACAGATATCAGGCCTTGCTTCTAACACATGCTTTATAGGTACCGTACTGCAATATCCACCAAAATTACATAAAAAAAAAAGTAGTGCAAGCACTATACATATATATATATATATACATATATAGGGATCAATTAGTACCTTAAACTGTAACATCTATGATACCAGTCACCTTCAGAAGCTAAACCTTCCCTGTTAGACACGTCCTAGTAAAAGTAGTAATCAAGAATCAAAAGAAAAATCAAATATCCAGGAGGAGGTTCAGGATATCAACAATATCAATCTACCCACAAGATGTTGAAGAGACTTGAAGTCTCCTGCAAGAACTGATGTCAATAATCGAGCAACTTCTGCCTGCGCATGACAATGAAGCAGTTATGAGTAAGTTATTGGTTTAGAAAGGAGAAAAGAGAACAGAAGACACAAAGAAAAAAAGTGTAGGAGGGAGGTTAATTGTTCCACCTCTTTCAAATGCATGCAGTCTCGCAAAATCAAAACCTCCAGAAGACTCCCACCTGTGCTACCTCCAAGATTCCTACTCATAAGAAAAATTGAAAAAGATTTATTATAATTCAAATAAAGAAAACCAATGATCAATGGAAAATAAGTTCAAGTAAGAAGCATGGACCTCAAAAAATGTCCTGTGATTGAATATGATGTTGAAAAATCAACATATTTTAGTTTTCGGAATCCCTGCACAAGAAGCCACAATGATTAGCATTTACTAGTGCAATTACCAACTCACAACAAAACAAGGTATTTGCAACAGTTTCAAGTAAGTGTACGAGCAACTTTGGCAAACAATGAAACCAGTATATATATCTTGCAATATTCCATGCACAGATTTTAATAATCAATATGATACAGCTAGTAAACTAGAGTGCAGGTTACGATCATTTACCATTGGACCAAATCATATTTGTAAAATTACCATTCGACAAAGACAGACGCCCATAGAGTACTTTATTTTGTTTAGGGTTTAGGGTTTAGAAATGTCATGAATTCATCCATAGAGTACATATATGTATACATGTCATGCATTCACCCAAAACATTTCTAAGCATTGAAAAAAGATATTGTAAGACTAAGCAATATTGTTTTAGTAAGAAATTAACAAAAGATAAAAAATCCAAAGCTTTTGTGCTCCAAGCAGCAACTATGATAATCTCTCATCAAGCAACACATGAAAAAAAAAGTTCCACAAACCCTCTAGCAGTAAGTCATCAGATATTCTTTCTTGATAACACTTTCTCACATTTGACCAGAGCAAAACAGTGGTCAATAATATAAAGCAAAATAAATTAAAGTTACAGTCAAGAGTTTATATATAGTCATATATAGAGGAGAGAGGAACTGAATATTTTCATGGGAAATAAATTTTCTCAAACATGGACATTTTGGGAACCTGCAGGCTGCAGGTGCAAAAATAATAATTGCACTCTTTTAGCCCTTTAACATACCTTCACAAGTATGCGTACTTTGCAATCATGCAGCTTAAAGCCTCTGAGAGCCAATGAGGTTAAATTTGGGCAATTATTTACTAAATCCACACACGTTGGCGATTTCAAACTTTCATCTCTTCCTGGTATTAAATAAACAGTGAGAAAAAAAATTTTACAGAAAAATGGAAACAGAAAATCATCATCCAGAAGACACTGCACCTGTTTTTGAAGATTCAAAAAACAAACGCTCTATCAAAGGGCAATTCATGCTCACTGACACCAATGTTTGCCTCAACTCGACATGACTGCTCCCCAACAGCATACCCGCCCAAAAACACGAACAAATTCAGCAACCAGTGGAAAGAGAAAATAAATTTGCTTTTTAAAGGAAAATCTCAACATGCAATTAACAAAGAACAACTTACAACACAAAAACTAAAGACTCAGGTTGAAAACTGAACTCTAAAAAGGAATATCATACAATAAAATGAAGAAAAAATGAGCATCGAGCATCAAGCATCAATTCTAAGATGATATATGAATGCCCGTATGGTTTGTTCAGGAAAAACAAAATTTAGAAATTAATTCTAGATTTTATTTAATTCTTAATTTTTTCTGAGAACAGTACCTAGTCAGGTTAAGATGACAGAAAGTCGGAAATTTTTAACATTTTTGATAACCTAGTGCATTCATGGTCACTATCATCTTATATATAAACAACAAAAACATTAAACTCATGGAAACTTACAGGCCAACAATTTCAAGGTCAAGGAGAGATGGGCAAGCTGACAATGCCACACAAAGTGATGTATTGTCCATTCTTTCAATATTGTAAAGGTGCAACTTCCTCAAAATAGTCCTTACATAGTGGGAAAAAAACAAGCAAACACAAAGAAAAATAAGCTACAACATTAAACCAGGAATTCTTTTAAATCAAAGTTTTGAAACATACCCTGCAGCACCACTATCCCCACTCAAAGGGTAAAGGCAGGATCTAGTAAGAATGGATGATTCCTTCCCTTGTCTGGTCCTCTTATCATTCCATGAAAAGTTAGTTACATCTACAGAATTCCTGATGCTATAAACTAATGCCTCGCACGACCCAGGAGACTGAGTCGGACCTGGTACTATACCAAGCTTAAGAGATCTGAATAACCATTTAAGACAACCAAAAAAACTTTATAGCAGCAATGGCACTATCCACATATAAAATTAAGCTAAACTAGCAGTCAATTAAACTCTTCCGCTTGATTAAATTCTTGCAAAATCATTTCACTCAAATGCATAATTGATAATTCCATATCATAAGCTTATAATCATAAAATATGAAAAAAAAAATAATTCTTACTGAAGTGCTTTTCCAGCGCGTTGGATCATAGTGGAAACAACAGCATTATTAACTTTAGGTACAACAGTAGTCAAGTCAAGATTAGAATAGCACAAAGGATCCATTGCACATTTATGAAACATTGAACAAGTTGCTGCTGCATAGCATAAGCTTTGCGTATCAAGCATTGAAAACACCTGCACACACACACACACTAAGATCAAATTCCAAACAATAATCACGTGATTGAAAAAATCAAAATAAAAAAGAAAACAGCGGACCTTGATTGTGAGATCAGGAGGTAAGGCCCAGGAGAGAGAATTATGTTTGGAAGAGCGTTTTCTAGCGGAGCGTTTTCCTGCTTCCAGGAGTATAGAACCTAATTTATGAGCACGATCGATGAGAACAGATTGATCGGAGTCGCAAGGGGAGGAATCGAGAAGGCGTTCGAAGGAGAGGTCGATCCAGGGAAAAGGTGAATCCGCTACGTCTAGAAACGTCCGGAGAAGGCCGTCTACTTGGTCGTTCGTGGCGGCGGAGGTGGCGGTGGTGGTGGAGGAGGAGGAGGAGGAGAAAGGGCAAGGACGTTTGGCCATGGAAGTAGGAGTGTGGAGGAGAGTGTCCATAGCGAGTAGCGGTGGTGGCGGTGGATGAGAGAGAGATATGGAAGGGGAGGAGGAGGAGGATGACGCAGGGAATGGAAGTTTTGAGATTGAGAGATGTGGTGATTTTAGTGACATGTGTATGTTACTTGGCATTTCTGTAGTTGGTGGAGATGGCTGTGTGTATTTTGTGTACCACTGCTAGTGGTTCTAACATTGCTCATTTTTCTTGCTTACGTATGAGCGCGAGAATTGTTTTGATAAGGGTGAAATGCAGGATATTTACATCACTTTTTTAATCATTATTTTTTTTTCAATTAATTCATATTTCATTTTCGAATCTCATGCTATAAATATTAGAAAAATGAAAAAAAAAAATCGCAAAAATTCCCTGATTTATGCATCTTGATATATTTTCACAAGTCGAATTGTTGAATTTATTCTATCAATTTTTTTTCAACATTTAAAAGACAATTCCCGATTAAATGAGTTTGGATAAATTAACCGTAAATATTTATATGAAAAGGCTAATGATGGATATTTAGGCGTTTATGTATTAGTACATGTAAACAAGTTAAAGTATTATTTCGATAAAATTAAAATTATAAAAGGTAAAATGATAAATTCATACGAGTACGAGTAGTTATATGCTGTTTATAATCTATGAAATATTTTTTTTTGAACCCTAAAGCTGAAGTATGATTTGCCAATATTATAACATTGACGTTGATCTTGCAAATTGAATGTGTTAACATAATATGGTGCAGCTTTAAATTAGAACATATAAATACCATCATTTCTAGATCAAGAAAATGTCCAAGCAACACATAAAAATTTTCAGAATTCAAGCAATTATATGAACATTAAAAAGTACATTCAAGATCCAACAACAGAGGGATGACAATCTCATCATATATCGTAAACTTGCTTGCCAGTGAACTTGACCTCAATAGGGCTAACATTCTTCCCAATGGATCTAAAGTTCAGGCCTACACCTTGCCGACCAGGGTTCACTTTCTCAGGATACACTCCATCTTTAGGGTGAAGATACTGAACCTCTCCGTTAGGGAACACCCTGTAAAACTGGTACTTGATCTTGTACTTGGATCTCAATCTGGTGCCAAGAGCCAGACACTGTTCTTTCCTAGCTAACTTAAGCAAGTTAGGACCTTGCCTCATGATAGCTGCTCCTCCAGTTGGCATCTCAAAGATTTGTTCTTTTGGTGAATCCCATGTAATAACATAGAACTCTTCAACTTGTGCCTTGCGCAGTAATCCTCCGGTGCTTCCTGCGAAGATTGGTGAGGGTGTGCTTGGGTCCAATTCTGGTGGAGTGAAGCCAACTGGGGCTTCTTTTGTTTCTTCAGCTATAGCGGCAACTTTGAGCGATCTTTGGGCGGTGGCAAAGGTGAGAGGCTTGGTGGTGGCCAGTGAGAATGATGAGGTGGGTTTCCATGGCACCAGGTTGGATTTTGGAGCGGCGATGGTGGAAGGCGTGAAGAGACCAGCTTGGGTTGCCATGGCTCTGCAAATATGGAGGAGGAACTGCTGTGGCTGTTATGTCTGTTTTAATGGTTGTAGATTGAGGACTAAAGAAAAAGGTGATGATTCTTGGATGAGTGGTGCTGTTTCGGATTTGGATCTTTGGATAAGGTAATATTGCTTCGACCAATAGAATTTACAATTTTGAAACTTTTGGTCCCACCAAGCCTAGTTCTTTAATATCTTATCGTTTTATAATTTGGCTAGATGGCTGAAATTATTTTCCATTTTCCATTTTTTTCTGTTGTTTTGTTCTGATTCAAAAAAAAAAGAGAGAACAATTTTTAAAAAAATCCCGTAGCTGGCTATTTTCTAATTTCTGACGCTTATTCTTATATACATCAAGTCTAAGAACTGCCACAGTACCAATGGGAGAGAACTCTATAACCAGTTAACAACATAATCATCAGTATTAACCAATTAGCAGAATTGGAGCACTCAAAATGTAGAAGAAATCCATCCTAACAATCAGTTCCATGAAAACCCCATAACCAATGGCAACTAGTCGTTCACAATCTAATACATAAAGCCAGCCAATCCAAACTCTACGTTATATATTTCCAATAAATCAGGTTGCTTAGAATACAAAATAAAAATTGCTGGTTCATATGCAAGGTTTGTTGTTCACCCAAAGTTCTCATTAAGGGACAAAAAAATTGTAAGTAAAATCTATTGCTATTTGTAGAGTCGTGGTAACATGTAGAAATTGCTCATGGCATATTCTTTACATGGATTCATTTTGTTTCCCATCCTTAACATTCACTTCCAAGAAGTGTTCCAGCCTTGCCAAAAACAAATAGATACAAATCACACAAGAGTATAACAATGTGGATTCATCAGTGCAAGCCAAAAGGCATTAAATTACTAGCACCAAGAACATAGCACAGAAATGAAAACCATTATACTCGTAAGTTATACCTAATTTTCTTCTGTGGCAGGCATTAGTCGAAGCCTTCCTTCGGAAGGCTGATTACCACTATAAACCCTCTCTTCTGCCAGCAAAGACTGTAAATCACTGCCATTTGCCAAGCTGTTGAACTCCACTGCTTTAGATGGCATTGTTGGATAGCGCCGTTGGGAAAAGGTCATCAATCTCTTGACAGACTGTAAGTATTTGCGAGTTGTCTCGTCATTCATAATGTGGGCCACACTGTTGGTGTAAATCTTCTCACGAGCTGAACGTTCATGAATACCAACCATAGTGACACCAATTGGCCATGGAGCATTTCCAATTGCCAGCTTAATATAATGATCCATGGCAGCTAGGTAGTCTCTCTTCATGCAGCATTCAACCACCAATAGCAAGGCTTGGCGAATATCATCAGGAAGAACCTACAAAAGGAAGACAGCATAAGTTGAATATAGATGTGTATGAAGTGAGCTCAAACGTTGTCATTGAAAAAAAGAAAAATGAACAGGATAAGCTTTTCCTACACAATCTGATCTGATGCTACTTGTGTTCGTACATACAAGAATGAAAAGAAAGAGAGGTTAAAGAGAGGAGGGCAAAAAGAAGACATTTAACACACTGGTTCCAATAGCAGCTTCAAAAGTCGGCTCCAACTACATTTGGATACTAAAATTTTACCACTACAAAGCTATAGGTTTTTCAACAAGTTATGGCAACTATAACAACAAACTAAACAGCAAATTTTGATGACATTTGCAAAATCGTGATTGCCGATGCCCTCTCAAGTTTATTGCCTAATGCCTATCATAGATTTTTCATCTAATAATTAATGTAGAAGGCCAAAAAGCCATTAACCATGGCTTGTCAAAGGAAATCAAATAGAAGGACAGAAATATTTTCAGCCAAATAACATAGATCATGCAATAGTAGAACACTACAATGGTAAGCAGCTTAAATGCAAAGAACAACAGGAAAGACTCATTCAGATTATAAAACATCAAGTTGCTTTATGGCACTATTTCAAAGCAAAATGCAGCCTACTGCTCATTACATATGCCCCCTATCAACTAACTACTCATAACATACTGAATCTATTAGCAGCGAACTGCAGCACCAATGAAGCCTTAATTGCATTGATCCAACTCGATAATAATAATAAATCCATTCAGTTGATAACCAAATTTCTAATATGCAGGGCCGTGAACACACTTTGATTTTTTAAGCAATGACACAAATATAACACATCTAGAACTCATAAGTGCATGAAATCGTTGCATCAAAACATAAACAATATCCAGAAATCAAATTCACCTTCTTCCTGCAAAACTTGAACAGCGGATGCAAATACCGGGCACACTGTTTAAAAGTAGCAACCATAGACTTCCCTTTAGCAGTCCTCTTCTCAGCTTCAGCCATCTCATGAAGCTCCTGATTCCACTCATTCAACAACCTTTTAAAAAATACCAAAATTTTATCCTCATCACACAACTCTTCAAAATTAGCCTTCATTCGCTTCAAATCCTTATCAGCATCAACTCCACTGGAGCCGCCATCACCGCTAATCTCTCCCTCCCCTTCCCCTCCCTCTCCGTCGTCACCTCCGCCTTCCTCTCTATCTTTCCTCTTCCTCTCGCTCACGATTCCTGTCTTCTGCCGCTTCCTTAACTCCGCTATATCCCGCAGAAAATCATTCGTCTGACCTTCGATCATATCACTATCCACTTCAAACACTCCAGCTTTCAGCACGTGCTTTAACCGTTCGAGACGAGCATCGTCGTCTTCACCGAAGAGAGTAATCGGCTGTTTTAGGAAACGGAGGCGGCGGATTACTTCTTGTTTAGGAAGGATTAGGTTGTCGATGTTTTGTTCGTCGGTCAGGGATTTGGATGTGGCGGCGGCGGCGGAGGAGGTGGAGGCGGTGGTGGTAGATGGAGTAGGGGATGTGATGGAGGCTGATTTAGTGGAGGATGCGGTGGTTGGTGTGGCGGAGGCGGAGGATTGGCGGAGGGCTTTGGCTTCGAGTTCTTGTTTCTCCTGTTCGCGGAGTCTTTGGATTTCTTTTTGTTGGATTTCGGAGCGCTTGAAGACGCGTTTGCCGCCGGTGTCCTGTGATAGGGATTGGCGTTTTTTGAGGAGTTCTTGCTTTAGGAGATCCATTTAGGGTTTCAAATTGGCGACGGTGAAGCTGATCAGAAAAATAAATTATGCGAATATAGAAAACAAACGGATTCAAACTCTTTGGATGAGATCCGTCTAAATGCATAATTTTTCACCCCTAAAGTTTACACATTTATTCACTAACACCCTTCAACTATCAATTTAGCCTATTACATTTTTTAACTTTTTTTTTATTTTATTTTTATCTAACCCCTAATTTATCTATTATACAAATGAAATAGGTACAAATTGGGAGTTTTAAAATGTAAGCCCAAAAATAATTTTAAAATTAAAATATAATTTTATATGTCAAAAAGGTTCAAACTAGACATTTAGATTTCTAATAAACTTTTAAGGGTGAATTATGCATTTGTCTAGTTATTTACAAGGTAAAGTTCAATTTGAAACTTGATCAATAAAAAAAGTTCAATTTGAAAAAAAAAAAAAGTCACTTTATAATTTATTTAAATTTTTTTTATTTTTTTGAGTGTATTGCAAATTAAAATTTATAACACATAATATATATGGCAAACGTAAACTATCTAAAGTATATATTACACATTTAATAATTGGTATAATACTATAAATGTATGCAAGAATTTTTTTTATAAATAATATTTTTTAAAATGTATTAGACACCAATTAGCCATATTTTACTCCAAATTACCCTAAATTGTTGTTGTTGTTGTTACAATTTCAACACATATCTAATTATCTATTAGACTATTACCTTTGGCATTCCAAGTTGCATTTGATACATAAAATGCTCATATCAAGTAATACCTCATTTCAAAAAAGAAATGTAATATGCACCTAGATATCATCATCGCTGCCTCATTGCACGATTATATCTATATGAACAGGTGAACCATAAAACATGCCCATGAATCCATGATCTTCACATGATCACGTCCTTGCAAAGGATCCATAGGCTATAGCTAGTCAAAATAAAAGCTTTTGATCAGTCTAAGCTACCTTCTCTTTGTAGGCTGAGAATACAAAACTCCATTCCTAATTAAACATTGACAGAGCATAGAGAAGCTTAACAAGTTCAATGTTCAAATTAAATCATTGAATTTTCTTCAAACCATATGTATCTTCAACACCACTAGTTACTCTTGTTCTTCGTTCGGCAATCATTTCTGCATATGCCTGTCAAAATAGACAAGGAACAAAAAAAAAATTCATAATGCTGTACAATTCTTTCTGCTAATTTTGTACAGGCTATGGATTATCCGATACCCAATTAATAGAACATATAATTCCTTCAGCTACAAGTTTGTAATAAACTAAGCAGAGCATTATAGTGACATTTGAAATAAAAAAAAAAATGATGCTTTATCAAAATAAAAGTGATGCTTTTTCATTTTTGAAAGTAGGATCAAATCAATACTAAAACATGCATAAGCTAAAGCATATATGCATATGAAATTGCCAAGTGAATCAACTTGATAGAGGAAAATCTTCTCTTTTAGACAGGTCCTGATTCGCACATAGAAACCCTTCTTAAGATGCCTTAATACCATAGGCATTTCTACAGACAACTGACAGTTATTAAAGGACTGGTATCCAATACAACAAACAAATTCTGCATAGGCATCAAGACTAGTTCTGAACTTTAAGGAACAGAATTTAAGCATCAAATAAATAAATCCCGGCAAATTCAATTTTCAAAACCACAATTTTAATCAAATTTTAATAAATTTCTTCCTGCAAGTTAATACCAGCATCAGCCTTATAACATCATAAGCACTACTTCCATTGTAAACTTTTACTTCTAAGCACTATCTCTTTGCGGCTTAGAACGAAGTAGGGATGGTGAAGATTTCAGCAGTTCACTTCTTAAATCAACTGTTCTAACTTTTAGCAATGCACAATATTTTCTACACCATTCAACGTGAGCAGAAACAGCAGAAACTACTCGAGGAAAGCATAACAGAAAACAAATGATTTGCAGTTTTTGAGTTCAAAAACCTTTACAAAGTTGCAAAAAAGGGGAGAAATTAATAAGCAAACATTAATTAGCAGGTGATGCGATACCTTAGGATAAGAATACAGAAAGATGTACCACCAGCCGCATACTAACACGAGTATAATAGTTGAAACTATAACCGAGTGAAAAATAAACCAGCTCAAGGCAATCGCTGAGATTCCAGTTAGTGCTATTGTCCATGGTTGACACCTAGGAATCAAATAACAAATTAAAATAAATATGTACGAGTGCAATTTAAACAAAGACGCGACACGAAGCCTAATTTTAAAATCACCAGGATTCAGAAAACAGGAAAATTAAAAGCAATTATCTTTACTTCTTAAACCCCAAATCCTACGCATATATCGAAATTTTCAAGAGAAATGTTGAAATACACTGCATCTACAGCTGATAATGAAATGGAAATCTCACAATTTGCTGGAAAGATAAATCAAAAAGGAGAGGAACTTTAATAGTTCAGAATAACCATTCAAATCAGAAGAACTTCAAGAGACCTCAGCATCCATATGGAACAAAATGAATGATTTCATAAATATGACAAAAACATGTGGTGGACATATGGATGGAGTAGATATATTTGGCTTTCAAGAACTCGAAAGATCTCAACATAAGGTGTGAATCAATCTACTTGGAATTTAATACATAATGCAATGGGAAAGGAAAGGAGCATATATCATAAGTAGCTACTACTACTAAGTGATCCAATCAACTCCCTCTTCAAAGAGTGCTCAATTTATTTCCCATTAAAGAACTTACAGACAGCTAAAATCCTAGAAACAAACTTATACGTAAATCGAAACATACCCAAAATTTGCGTACTTTAAAAAGTGATACCTGTACATGCAGTGATTAGAAATCTTATTTTGCGAAACATCTTGAGCTAGCAAATAATATATATATACATATAGTTATCAACTCAAGAAAGAAAGAGTAAGGGCTTTACCATGACGGTTTGGTGTCCCAAACAGAGTCATATTCAAGAGAAAGGTAGTTGAGATAGCCATCCATATCATCAACAACACCATTTTCATCCAAGAACTGAGACTCGTTTTGCTCACTTGAATTCCCTCCAAAAACTACAGTTTTGCCTCTAATTTTAGCGGAATTGAGAGTGTTTGAAGAGACGTTTGGCCGTGAAAGACGTTCCGGCAGATGGGTTCTTGAAGATTTATGATTCTTTAGTCCCAGTGAAGAAGACAAGGAGATAGGAAACAGCAGAGATAATGTTGTCATTTTCAAATTTTGTTTGGGTTTTCGCTGTTAGAGAGCGTTATTTAATTCCCCAAAAGTGAAAAGTCGTTAATTAGTTAATTTAACCTTAAAACAATCTTTTTTTGGGAAAAAAAGTTTCTTTCATTAATTTTATTTAACCTTGGCAATTAATAGCAAGAGATTTTTATCCACAATATAAAGATTATACCTAGTTACTAAATTCGTAATATATTAATCTATAATAAATAAATAAAAACATCTAGTATAATATACTTAAAAATAAAAAATTATTAAAATTATATGTTGAAAAAAAAAATCAAAAGAAAAAGAAAATGTAATGTTACGAATATATAAACGTAGTCGAGTGCCAATAGAATTCCTAATCCTCATCTAATTAGGACAAAATATATATATATTTCCACTGTCTTTTTTTCTCGTCATAAGAACAGACAAATAATATTAAAAATAAAAAAAAAATAAAAAAAAAGACACTGCCATTACCAAAGATCTTTGTTTTTTTTAAGATATTTTATAGTCTTTTTTAGTTAGTGAACAGTGGCATTCAACCTCGGTCCTCATTATGAGCGAGTTCTTAACTAGTTGTGAAGAAAGCATAAATTTCGATCAGTATATGATCAATCAACTCAACAACAAATTTATTAGCCACCCAATTCTTATACACAGATTAATAGAAGCAGACATGCAAATGTATCATCCACAAGATTTCTTCTCAGGTTTGTTTTTTTTTTTTTTTGGTTAATTTTTTTTTTTTTTAACTGTATCTTTAATTAGTTGTGGTTTTCTCTTTGTTGGATATTG
Organism: Macaranga tanarius; assembly: GCA_949673435.1. Classification (NCBI taxonomy): domain Eukaryota; kingdom Viridiplantae; phylum Streptophyta; class Magnoliopsida; order Malpighiales; family Euphorbiaceae; genus Macaranga; species Macaranga tanarius. The sequence continues at coordinate 221 of CATIWO010160358.1, read as the reverse complement.
ACTCGATCAAATTAATTTTTTTTTAAACTGTGTTAAATTAATTGTTGAAAGACTTGTCGAATCGAACTAAATTTAATGAATTTTTTTTTTTTTTTTGAAAGAAAATGGAAATATCAATAACTGGAATCAACCACCAAAGAGGTACAAATAAAGTCCGGAGGAGAAACACTCCAGACCATAGGACCAGTCATAGAAAGTGCCGCTTTAGCTAACAAGTCAGC
>CATIWO010160351.1:0-17365 GCA_949673435.1 Macaranga tanarius | reverse complement strand
TTCTTCCTTCTTCTTCTTCAAATGGTAAATATATCAAACTAAACACAAGAGTTATATTCTTTCTAATAGTCCATCATCTATTGAAGGTTGCTTTATCGTCCTACACATCCTTGTTTGGTGGAAGTTCTTGCAAGCACTTTGGGTCAACAAAAGAGAGGCTTGTGGCTTGAACATCACCATCCTTGGAGGTCTTCCTTGCCAACTCGTGTGTATCAAGCTAGAGGCTTCACAATTGGGGAGCTTGGAGCTTGTAGATCAATACCAACCAAAGCTTAACGAGTGTGCTGCCAACTAAGAAGTTATGTAAGTGTTACTATATCTCTTAGTTGCTAGGTCTTATTTTGGAAGCATGACTTGATTGACATGTTGATTGTATATTGTTCATTATGCATGTTTAGCTATATAAGAGTGCATATGATATGATCTATGGGCATGAAAGTGTTTTGTGTTTGATGCAAATGTTGCATGCAATGAAAATTTTTAAATTCCACATTTTCATTGTTCCTCTATACACACTTTCCTTCAGTAACCTTCGGTGGTTCCATCATCTTCGTCTTCTTCAGCCTTCGGTGGTTCGTATTCTTCAACTTCCTCAAGCACCACTGGTTCTTCTTCATTGGTTCTTTAAATGGTAGCCTTCGGTGGTTCTTTAAATAGTAGATATGATCGGTCATATTCAACAGTCGATAAGTAGATAACTATTGGTGGTTCTTCAGCACTCCCAACCTACTCTATTCATCAAGGTAAACATGTATATTAGATATCAGATCACTCATCTGATTGAGTGTTCTAATTCTTTAAGTGATTATTCTTAATCATAAGCATTTGGATGTCTTCAGTAATAGCTTCTAGCTAAAAGGTCAGAAAAGGCATCTGACCATCTTAACATGAATTGTATTCTAATGTGAACTTGTGAATTCTGAGCTAGTTCTTTGATATTTAAATTCAATTTATTTCACAATTATGAACTCAATTATAATTGTCCATTATAATTTTATATTCAATTACTTAGTTGATAAATGGATATTGCAAAAATTATATAGATGGAAGATATAAAGAGTTTTGCCTTTTTGTAGATGAATGGACAATGAGCCATGAGATTCTTCTCCTCTGGCAAGTCAAACCTCTTGTACATGTCTTCCAGGTAATATGTTCTATGTATTCTTTGATCTTTTTTATTTTTTTCCCCAATTATTAAAAAGTAAGAGATCTATTAAGTGATATATCATTTTGTTCAATTCAGTGCTTACCTTGTTTATTAAATTCATAAAAGTAGTTATCCATAACAAGAGGAATTGTTGAATTTACAATTGAGAAAGCTGATGGTTTAACATTTTCTCCTGAAGTTGGTGGTCAGCCAAGAAAGACTATTAAAATTCAAGTTCAATAATTTATTTTAACTATGTCTAGACAAATATGACAAGCATGCACTATTATGCAATTGTAATTCTTTAGATATATAGGATGCATGAAGGCACTATGGATATAAAAGTTGTAAAAATGGTGGTTGAGATTTTTTAGTTGTAATTTATGTGCATATGTTTACAAATCAGCACATGTATATATATTAATTGTTTATTAATTACTTAACAGTTGCTCTGACCATGTTAAATAGCCTTAGTTAGCCGTAGAATACCCGCCCAGTGCACTCAATAATGAATAAGGGCATTGGATTGTCCTAGTGGATAGTTGGTATAAGTGATGTTGACATTCTTGATCACGTTCAAAACTTATGCATACAGTATAGATATGTTCGACTTCTTTTTGAAAATTTCTCTATAAGTGCATATCATATTATATGCCATGCAAAGCCAATGCATAATATGCTTCATTTGGCTTTGCTAGGTATATATTACGAATAGTGCACTTGGAGAATGACGCCGGAAGGTTGACGAATTTTCTATATACTGTATGCACATGTGATTGAATGTTAGCGCCACTTATAAAAATGAGTTAGGGCCAAATCTTTATAAGTCTGTTCACTTAAACAGGCTTTCACATAACTAGGTTCCCCATCCTTGTACTAACTAACTTCAACCTTAATTGTTGATAAATGAACCTTCAGCTGTACACAGATATGAGGCAGGATCAGTTATGGATGTATGAAGGAAGAGTTATCAATGGGTTGTTATCCTCAGAGTTCATTGATAATATTGAAAAGTTTATTGGCTTTGCAGCTTCACATCCCGAGTGCATGAGTGGGGGTAAAATTAAGTGTCCTTGCACAAAGTTCAAGTGTAGAAACCATTATTTCCATGATCTTGACACTGTGCGGCTCCACATTTTAAAGAATGGGTTTGTGGCTAATTATTGGAATCGGATTTATCACGGTGAGCAGAGAATCACTATTGAACATGACACTTTTATCCGTACTTTTCCCCACCAGTCATCTTACTAAGATGATGATGAGAACTATTGTTCATACCAGAGAATGGTTTTTGATGCTACTGGTCTGGCTTTCAATCCATCTGTCTTAGATGAGCTAATAAACCTAGAGGCTCAAAAGTTTTATAATATGATGCGTGCAACTGAACAAGAATTATGCCTGGGAATAAAAGATATTCTCAATTGTCTGCAGCTATAAGAATGTTAGAGCTGAAATGTACACATCAATTTTCAGAGAGTGTATATAACGATATGAGTGAATTTCTTCAAGAAGTCCTCCCATATAATAATTTGATGCCAAAGGACTTGTACAACACGAAGAAGTTAGTTCAAAGTTTGGGTTTTCCTATAGAAGTGATACACTGTTATTTTAACAATTGCATGATATTTTGGGGTGCAGACAATGATAGGTTGAATTGTAAGTTCTGTGGGTATGATAGGTATAAGCCTCATAGATGGGGATCATCGAAGAAGAAATTAAATGTTTTATACAAGAAAATGCATTATTTCCCCTAACACCTAGGCTATAAAGACTTTATGCCTCCAGTGCAATGGCTAGTGTGATGCGATGGCATGCGGAGTATAAGATGGAAGATGGTAAGATGTCACACCCATCTGATTCACTAGCTTGGAAACTATTTGATCATAAGCATGAAGATTTTACTACCGAAGTGCGTAATGTGCGACTTAGTTTGTGTTCAAATGGATTTCAGCCGTTTGGACAAACTGGCCGGCAATACTCTTCTTGGCCAATGGTCGTAACTCCATATAATTTGCCTCCTAGACTATACATGAGGGAGGAGTTCATGTTCCTATCTGTGTTAGTACCAGGTCTAAAAAATCCTAAAGCACGTGTTAATGTGTTTATTCAACCATTAATAGCGTAACTAAATGATTTATAGTATAATGGGGTCTAAACTTATGACATATCAAAGAGACAAAATTTCCAAATGCATGTAGTATTGTTGTGGACCTTAAATGAACTCCTGCTTATTCTATATTGTCTGGATGGAGCACAGCAGGGAAACTAGCTTGTCCATATTGCATGGAGGACTCTGATGCATTTACGCTTCCTTGCAGTGGTAAACAATTATAGTTTGATAACCACAGAAAATTCTTGCCTCAAAACCATTTATTTAGGCGGGATACAAAGGGTAAAAGAGTTATAAAAGAGTTTAGGGGTGTCAGAACTGAGGAATCTATTATTGAAGAATTGAGGAATAGAGGATTGAAGAAAATAACAGAAATTGATGCCAAAAAAATCAATGGGCCAATATTAAAAACTTGTGGTTGGAATAAAAGGAGCATCTTTTGGGATTTGCCATATTGGAGCACACTATTAATTAGACACAATCTTGATGTTATGCACATTGAAAAAAATATGTTTGACAATATTTTCAATACCGTTCTTAATGTACCCAGGAAAATAAAAGACAATGCAAAATCTAGAGAAGAGTTGAATGTCATATATTGATGGCCTCAATTAAGTAAAGATACGCGAACTAAGAAATATCCAAAGGCCTTATATATCTTAGACAAATATTCTAAGGCACTATTATTTGATTGGGTGAAAAAGCTAAGGTTTCCCGATAGTTATGTATCAAATATGGGTAGATATGTTGATGCAATTAGAATGCTGATGTTTGGTATGAAAAGCCCTAATATCTTTATGAGAACTTTTACGAAAGAAGTATGGGAACCCATAACTGAGTTGTACTTTTTTTTTAGAGTTGACTACAACAACTCTACATGACAATGAGCTAATACATTTGGACAATGACATTCCAGTGATATTCTACAAGCTTGAGCACATCTTTCCACTAAGTTTCTTTGATTCAATGGAACATCTTTCAGTACATCTTGCCTATGAAGCTAGAATGGCAGGTCTTGTGCAATACAGATGGATATATCCTTTCGAAAGGTATGTGTGAATGAGTGACATTATTTTTAACCTTTATGAATAATAAACAAATATTATAATACTTTTCATAATCACATATACCTGTGAAAGCTAAAAAGGAAAGTTACAAATAAATTTTGTGTGGAAAGGTCAATATGTAATGAATACCTTATAGAAGAAGCGACAAAATTTGCTTCATATTATTTCTAGGAGAGGGATCTAATAATTCCTAGCATAATGCAATGGAATGAGGTCTCTGAATTTGATGTTGAAGATGACACTGACCAACTTTTTATTTTTAAGCATCAAGGTCAACCTATAGGTACAGTAGGTTCATGGATGTTAACGGACCCTGAATATAGTGCAACAATGAGTTATGTATTACTGAATTATTTAGAAGTTCAACTTTATATAGCATAAGAACTATCCCCATTAATTGTCATTCAATCATATTCAATGTAATAATTGTGTGAAATTCATTCTTGAAATAGATTGTATGTGAATACTCTGCGAGAGTATAACTCACAAATCAAGGATGAAGAGGTTGATGGCTTACTTAAGAGGGATTTTGCTTCATAGTTTTATGACTATGTAAGTTTGCAATTTTTATTGTGTGAAAACTATCATAATTGTTAATTGAATGTTGAGTTGATATGGTATCCTTATATTTATTGACTATATTTTAGGCTCGAAACCTGGCAAACAATGTTTCCAATCCTTATATAAGAAGCCTAGCGTATGGACCACGTAGATTAGTGAGAACTTTCAAAGGGTTCTTTGTTAATGGCTATAGGTTTCACTGTTAGTATAGATGTGCCCTAGGGCCATTACTGTATGTGAACATTGTATATTCATCCCTGTGGTAATGAAATATTTATTTAATTAAGTGTTAAGTTTATTTGAATATTTACCCTTAGTATTATATTGAATGAGTTTATTATCAAGAGTTGATAATATGAGTGACAAACTCATTTGGTACATATGCTATAAATGTTCATAATCATTGGATTAATATTTGGGTAGTATTAATCCCTAGACTATCACTTCGGTCTATTTTTCTTGATTGATATATGATATCGATAGTGGGAGAAAGTGAGTCTCATGCTACTTGATATGAGATATCAGAACAGACATATGGATACTCATGTGATGGGTGGATCAAACTTGTGACGTAACATTTGTGATTACATGGATATTCACTTTAGTCAACAATCACAATCTTGGATATAATGGTGTATATGGTTCTTTGACCTAAGGCGACATGGTCATCCACATATTGTTGGTTAGAGTTTGTTACCACTTACATACCTGTGCTAGCCACGCATGGGTATATGGTGTGTAGTGGCTCTAGTTGGTTATATGTAGGGATGAGTGATCGGCCAGGATAGAATTCATTACCTGGAGTGAACCAGGATAAGATCCTATACTATCTATGTTATTCTTGATGAATAAGTACCTAGCCAGGCCAAACTTGACTTAACCAAAAAGAGTTTTGGTGCTAGAAAGAGTTTCTAGTAGACGTCATGTTTTATTGAGAATTGAACTTAAGATGAGGTCATATGATTGAGGCAATTAGAGTTTGACTAAACCGTGCTCTAGCCAATATCAGGATCTTGTAATAAAGGGATATTTAGTACACGGTAATTGTGTTCTGTGGTTCTTGAGGATCTATATAAAGCATTCATTTCTATTTGGGTAGTCGTGACATCTATGTTAGGGGTCACTCACGACTTATAGGAACTAAATGTGATTAATTGGGATTTTCACATTTAGGATAGAAAGGTGTTTCCATAATAGTAAGTGTTAATATTATTTCTCATTGCCATTTAGACTTAAACCTAGTAAGTCACACATACAAGAGTTACACTTGTGGAGATTAATATTAATTTGATTATTAATTAAAGAGTTTAATTAATCAATTAAATTAATTGAATTGGATTTACGCGTATGTGGGGATCTAGCATATCCCAAAATCTAAATTCAAAGATTAGAACTTAATTACAATTAAATAAATATTAATTTAGACTTGATTTAATATGTGATATTAAGTTTAAGGACTAAATTAATATTTGCCTCCAAATACATTTATACATGGGCCATGAGATGGACCATATATATATATTGATTAAGATGGGCCATGAGATGGACCATGTATATTAATTAAGAAGGGCCATGAGATGGACCATGGATATTGATTAAGATGGACTTGAAATGGACTTGGGATGGGGCTTTATTTAAAGAGTTTAAATAAGCCTATAAATTATCTTGTTTGAGATGGAGTGGGCTTTCTTTAAGTATAGAGAAGCCCATATATCCATAACCTTAACTCCACTCATTAAGGGTTAATGAGGTCAAAAGCTAAGGTTATCCATGTAACCAAAACCACCCACTCACTTATATACCAAAGCCATACATATAGATAGAGTATGAGATACTCAATCTATCAAATGCATGTAGCTTGAGTGTGAGATACTAAAGCTATAGCATTGCATGTAACTTGAGTGTGAGACACTCAAGTTATTGTTATTATAATATTGGTTTTGTTTAAGTTAGTGGAGAGTGTAGAGACAACACTCTAACTCCTAATGCATGAGACTTGAGTGTGAGACACTTAAGCCATAACTATTATCATATTGTTTTTATGTTGATAATTAGTGGAGTTTGTAGAAATAACCAACACACAACTCCATTTTGCACATTAGAGAGCATTTTGATATTCTAACAAAAGTGAGAAAAGGATTGAGAGTGTCTTCTTCCTTCTTCTTCTTCAAGTGTAGAGAATTCAAATATACACAAGAGTTGTGTGCTTTTAAGTTAAAGCTATTGTTGTACAAGAGTTGTACAAGTTCAAAGTCCATCACCCATTAAAGGTTGCATCCTTGTTCCATACATTCAAGCTTGGAGTGGCTCTAACAAGCTCTTGGGTAATCAATTAAGAGAGGCTTATGGGTAGAGCTCAATCATCCTTGAAGATCAACCTTGTAAAACTTGTGTGTTTCAAGCTAGAGGCTTCACATTTGGGGAGTTTGGAGCTTGTAGATCAACATCAACCAAAGCTCATCAAGCGTGCTACCAACTTGGAGTTTTATAAGTGTTTCCAAACCCTTAGTTGCTAGGTCTTATATTGTGAATGCATGACTTGGTTGTTTGTTGATATATTTTCTTTGATGCATGTTTAGCTATGTAAGAGTACATGTGATATGATCTATGGGCTTAGATAGATTCATGTGTTCATGCAAGAATTGCATATGTTGATGTAAGAGTTGCATGTAATTAAAAATTTTAAAATTCTGCATATTTTTGGTTGCCTATGAATCTAATCCCTTAATTCACATCCAAACCTATAGCACCGATCGAGCAACAATGAATGGTGGTGTTTGCATTAAAGGCTCTAATTACAGAATTACGGAGAGTGATTATAATGGAATTTTAATTAAAATTATTCAGCTTGAATATCCAACATTGCCAATGAAATGACCTATATTATTCAACATGATTGGTTCAACCCGACACCGAATAGTGGAACAATGGTTCATAAAGCTTACAAATTGGTTGACATCAACCATCGACGCCGGTTTAATAAGTATGAACCATTTGTTTTAGCTACTCAGGCTGCTCAAGTTTATTATTGCCCTTATCCTAGTAAGAAGAGAGATAGAGCCAATTAGTGGGTAGTGTCAAAAGTGAAGCCACGATCAATAATTGAATTGCCAGAGAGCTCAAAATCTTCATATATTATTCCTCTATTTCAAGACGATGACATATCAGATGTAAGAGTTAATGTTGACATTACAGATGATCAATAGGAAAATTTGGTTTACCTAAGTGGCCAAGAGGAGGATATAGATGAAGCAAAGAATGAAGAAGAAGATGATTTTGAGTATGAAATATCATCAGAAGATGGAGATGAGGAAATTGCACTTGAAGAGACAGACGATGAGTGATTGTCATTTAGAATATTTGTTTATAATTTGATGTTAATGTTATGTACTAAAAAATATATTGGAAAAACTATCAATGTGCTTATGTTCATCTTATGCATATCTCCATTTTATATTATTGCTTTCGTTGTATTAATATTGGAATATATGTGATATAAATTTTGTTGCATTTTTTGCATTCTTTGGATTATATTTTCCTAAATATGAGGCATCTTGGATAAGGTTGAGCAGGTAGAGGGACAACTGCTAGCGGTCGCACTGAAGGATAGGGAGATCCTCAGTAGAGTACACCATCTACTAGTACTACGGCTTCTTCATCTAATGTTGTGGCACCCTCAGCTTCATCTGCACATGTCCTCTAGATTGAGTTACCACCTCAGCAGGTTGCATCTGACCACCCACCACCATTGGAGCATGTGCCATTATAGGCAGAGGAACAAAATCAGCCGGAGCCAGAAGGAGAGCCGCCTCCACCTAGGTCTCGCATTATTGTAGTCATGAATCCTGACAGGTACTATAGATATTAAAGTGGATGATATATGTGTACTAATGTAATATTAATTACAATGATATGGAAGTTTTTTTTAATTGTCTAAACATTGTTGAAAATGATATATTAAGACAAGTTTATGAACTTATGAATATTTGTATGTTTGATACAATAACTAAAGGTTTAGTTGTTATTTTTCTTTGAATAGGGCATGTAAATGGTATATTTTCTATTGAATGATTAGAGTATTAATTGTCTTTATCATGTGTATAATATTGTTTTATGTTGTAATATACATGCAGGAATCGATTACTGCTAAGCAACAGAGTTTCAAGGACTTGCACTCAGATTTTTAAGCGATGTTAGTATGCAGAGGGGTGGCAATGGGCATCACTTAAGCAAGATCAAATTGACTTCTACTGGGAGGAGTTTAAGGTGAAGATTGTTTTTAATATCCAAGATTGTAATTAAATTTCCATTCTTCATTTGAACATTGATATAAAGATAGTGGGATCATGTATTAATATGTAAATGAACCTTGCTTTGAGTCCAAAAATTTTTCAGGTAGGAGGCTAATAATGAGCAGATAAAGGAAGTTTGGGCATGTCATGCAGCAAGTCGATATAAAGATAGTTTGTCCACATTCAGAATGTTAAAAAAATAAGATAGGTCGATATTCGATGTAGTGTGGAGAGCTTGGCAATCAAAATGGGCGGAGGAAGGTTACATCCAGAAATGTAGTATAGCCAGTAAAAATTAGCTAACTGAAAAAGCTGGTACAGGTATAGGTCCTTCTAAGCACACCGGAGGGTCTAGATCTATGCTTGAACATGAGCGAGCTATGGTACGTACAGACATTTAAATGTGAATAATTATATGCAAGAAATAGCTAATTACCAGTTGTCAAATAATGTATACCATTATGAACTATATTCATGTATTAAGCTTAATTATGATTCATATTCTTAATTTATGTTTAAAATATTATAATATATTATTCATTTGTTAAAACAATAAATAATTTACAGACTGAGTAAGATGGAGTACGACCAAGTGCACATAAATTGTTTAAGGCCATCCACACGAGCAAGTCAGATAGAAGTAAATTTATTGATAAGAGATCAGAGAATATTAATATACGTACAAAAATCTTTCCCCTAAGTTTTGTATCATGTTCAGTGGCCATAAATAAATAATGTAATTGTAATGATAATTTACTTATGTAACTAGTACACATATTACATAATATAATAATGTACTAAGTTTTTATCATTTTATTTAGGCGCGTTATGAAGAGATGGTCGTTGCAGCTTCGCAACCAGCAAAGGAGGGAGGAGAGGCACCTGAACTTAATGAGAACCAGATTTTCCTTCAAACAACTAAAGGAAAATAAAAAATAACGAGTGTACGGTATTAGATCTTCAGTGTCAACTTACTATACGAACAGTTCCTGTACTACCGGGGTGATATCCTTAAGGCAGGAGTTGTTTCCTTCCCAGTCCGATTTTGATGCTATGGTTGAGAGGTCTGTGCAGACTAGATTAGAATTTGTTCAATCTGAACTTCACCGTGAGTATAATCAACAGGTTGGTGATATCCGTCGAGAGCTAAAGACTTTGATAAGGAGGGCACAAAGTTCTGGTATGCGACCACCTATACCTCTACACTCATCAACATCTGCAGCTTCACGCACAGCTCCTTCAGATGCTGAGGGTAATCTTGGTCCAGATCATGTCACAGATTTAGCAGAACACCTAATTTAGTAATGTTTATATAAAACATGTCAAAGCGGTACAATTGTTTTCAAATTGTATATTTTTCCAGTTATTATGGATAATTTGAATGTCTATTTTTTGTTCGAAATGTATATATTTATGTTTTTTAATACGATTATTTCATTTTTGTTTAAATTATAATGAATGTTTATATAATTTTCAACAGGTGCAATAATATAAAAAATTTAACAATTAGAGGTGAATAAAGAAAAAAATAAAAAAAATTATTAAAATTAGCGACAAAATAAGAAATCTGTCGCTAATTTAATGCCAGAAATTATCGACGGAAAAGTGACGAAAAAATCCGTCGGTAAACAATAAACTCCATCGGTAAAAGCTGACTAATATATCAGACTGTTGGACTAATTTACCGACAAAAAATCTAATTCGAGATAGAATTTTTATTGCTAATTTAATGACAAAATGTTAAAATCCGTCGGTAATTATTAGCAACGCGTGTTTTATATCCGTCGGTAATCCGTCACTAATTATTATTAGTGACTGATTTTATTCATTTAGCGACGGAAATTTTCGTCACTAATTCGCTAAATTCTAGCAGTATCCACTCGAGTCTTGGGGTGCTTAGTCTAATATCATCACTTTTAGCCTTTACTCAGTCTCCAAGTAAATAAACGATACCAGGCCTACTTGACCAAGGCTTATAACCTAAGGCCATAATGGGGGATATCTCACTAAAGGAACCTGTAGTCTTTCTTCCTGACTCAACCTATATAAATAAACTAGTAGAAACTCTCCCTAGGGTCCTACCTAGCTTTTGCATGCTAACTGAACCGACACTCTGCCAATTTATTTAGAGAATTTCAAATGATTATTCATCGTCTATTATTGTTATTACTTTACTTTAAAATTGTTAGGACTATGTGAAATGTGTGTGATGTTAGGTATTTGCTGTGACACTTGCGTACTTTAAGTGCTCACACATGCGAGAAACATGAAAATCGCACATGACCAGGTGATGCTATGTTGCTCACATTGTCCCTACGAGTCTATTGTACTGTGATGATAATATCAAGGAATGCACATTATTTATTACTTTCCAAACAATGGGGCAAGGTTGAGGTTTTTATTCTGATGGTTTTGTCTGTTCTGAAAGCAATAAATGACTTGCTTTTATTTGAAACCATTAATACTCTATTATGATTATATTATGTTGTCCAAAAATATACATATGAGTACTCGTTGTGATGTTTGTAGAACCTGATTAACCAGAGCTATGCAGAAATTCACACATGGCTCAACCCTTTTACTATCTGGCGGACTATTCGAACTAGCATAATATAAATTAATCGAATATCTATTATATTGACATATTGGCTCTATATTGCTCGTGCGAATAGCATGATTATACCTAAATAGGCATGCATCGATCATAAGAATCATCAATTTTTTACTCCTAAAACATATTGACATCATTCGAACTTAAGTGTGTGTCCGAAGTTCCTTGTTGAGGAAGGATTAAACCCACCTAAGGTAGAACTTATACCTTTGTAGAGAGATAAGTTTGGAAGCAAGCAATTACATGTGTTTGGTTTGTTCATTTTACAAGTTTACACTAACGATTCTTTTCTTCTTCTTTTAACTAACTAATTTTTAGTTCTTAAATTTGCTTTCTACCATACATACATACGAGCATATAGACATATCACTACTAACTCAATTTTTATAGCTATTTTTATCTTTTAGTAAAGTCTTGCACAAACACATCATGCATACATGCTAACCCTGTTTAGTAGTTCATGACATCTTACACATGCATAACATTATTATTTTCATCCTAACATGTAATTTTATGTAGAATTATAGCTCCAAGAAAGCTTTGAAAGTGTAAACTAGTTAAATGCATAAGTTGTAGTCCTAGAATCAAGTTAGGAGACCATAATTAGGAACAATTGCCTACTATTAAGGAATACATTAAGGACAGTTTTAAAAATATATCACATAATGGTACTTTGGTTGAGGTTCTCCAGGCCGAGATGAAGACTACTTTAGAATAGTTACTGAGTTCTAAAAGAGAAAGGGAATCTTTATAAAGCATCAGGTTCCATTAATACCAAGGTTGATCAGGGAAAAAAGAAATCATACATACGCATGAGCTAGTTGATGAAAGGGACAATGAGTACTACTAAGCTTTGAGAGGAGCACCACCACATCCTCTTGCCAAACCAGCTAATCTAGCTAAGTTTGAATCATCAGAGGAGATTAAGATATTGGCCAATGGGATGGCATAACTTAAGTTCTCATTAAAAGGCAAGAATTCTACTGGAGTAAGTATTTTACTAACCTTGCACTCTTCAAAGATGAGCCCTTACCAAAGGACTTCAAGCTACCTAACTTTACTAAGTTCAATGGAAATGGAGATTTGAAAGTGCACTTGAGGTAGTATGCAACTTTCACGGCACCCATAAAGCTTACTGACTCATAAATTGTCAAGTTCTTTTTCATTTCACTAAAAGAAGGGCCAAGGATTTAGTTCTTTAAATTATAAGAGGAAATCAAGAATGACTGGATGCTGCTGTCTAAAGAATTTATTAAGTAATATGAATACAACACTCAACTAGATGTTACCAAAAAAGATCATAAAACCACCAAACAGAAGACCGGAGAGAGCTTTTCTGATTATGTCACTAAAATGAGGGCTAAGGCAGCTCAGATGAGGGATATACCTCTAGAAAATTAGCAGATGAAGTTAATAATTAAGGGATCTTTACTGCATTTTTCCAAGTAGATGTTGTTCGCCCATTACCTTAACTTCTGAGCTCTTCATTAAGCTAGAATTAGAATTGAAAATAAGGAAGCCCTTAGCCCAAAAACAATTACCATAAATCACCCCTACCTAACCAAAATCAAAACACTTGTACTTGCACTACCGAAGTGAACTTTAACTACAGCCAAAGCTCGGTTGTGAATGCCCTTAACTGACCAAACTGAAAGTTCTTAAACTTCAACCTATCCATGTCTAAAGTCTTCTAACATCTCCAACAAAAAAAGCCTTTTGAAAATATATCTAAAATATATTCATATTTTAGATATATTTTGAGTTAATTTTTATCAACTTTATAGGAACAGATCTAAGAGGCTCATTGACCTAAGTTAGGGTACATACATTGATAAGGTACTGAATAGGTTCGGTATACAGGATTCTAAAAAAGGATTCTTACCAATGTCACATGGCATTACTCTTAACAAGACTTAGTTTCCTATGACACAAGATGAGAGAGAGCATATAAGTAAAATCCCATATGCTTTTGCTATTGGATCTATCACGTATACAGTGTTATGTACTCAACCAGATGTCTCATATACCTTGAGCATAACAAGTAGATCCAGGTGAAAGTCATTGGATAGCAGTTAAGAATATCCTTTAATATTTAAGAAGAACTAAGGATGAACTTTTATTATTTGGAGGACAGGAGGATGAACTAGTTATAAATGGTTATACATATGCTAGCTTCTATTCTGACAAATATGACTTTTAATTATAGTCAGGTTATATATTCTATTTCAATAGAGGTGTAGTGAGCTAGAGAAGTTCAAAGCAAGATGTCATCACTAATTCTACTACAAAAGCTAAGTATATTGCCATCTTAGAAGCATCTAAGGGAGTAGTTTGGATCAAGAAGTTTATTACTAGATTAGGTATTATTCCTAGTATTTCAGATCTAGTAGATTTATATTGTGATAACAATGGGGCTACAGCACAGGCTAAAGAACCTAAATCACATTAGCGATCCAAACACATACTCATGCATTATAATCTCATTCCAGAAATCATTGAGAGAGGAAACGTTAAGATATGTAGAGTACCTATAAATGACAATGTTGCTGAACCACTCACTAAGCTTCTTTTACAGCCAAAGCATGAGAGTCATACTAGGTCAATAATTATTAAATACAATTTTGATTGGGCCTAGTACAACTGGGAGATTGTTAGTAATATGCCCTAAACCTATTATATAATGGGCATATTTTGACTTAAGGTAGTATGCAACTTTTATGGCACCCTCAAAGCTTACTGACTCATAAATTGTCAAGTTCTTTTTCATTTCACCAAAAGAAGGGCCAATAATTTAGGTCTTTGAATTATAAGAGGAAATCAAGAATGACTGGATGCTACTATCTAAAGAATGTTAAGTAATATGAATATAACACTCAGCTGGATGTTACCAAAAGAGATCATAAAACCACCAAACAAAAAACCGGAGAGAGCTTTTCTTATTATGTCACTAGAATGAGGGCTAAGGCAGCTCAGATGAGGGATATACCTCTAGAAGATTAGCAGATTAAGTTGATAATTAAGGGATCTTTACTGCATTTTTCCAAGCATATGTTATTTGCCCATTACCTTAACTTCTGAGCTCTTCATCAAGCTAGAATTAGAATTGAAAATAAGGAAGCCCTTAGCCTAAAAACACTTACCATAAATCACCCCTACCTAACCAAAATCAAAATACTTATACTTGCACTATAGCCAAAGCTCGATTGTGAATGTCCTTAACTGACTAAACTCAAAGTTCTTAAACTTCAACCTATCCCTATCAAAAGTTTTCTAACATCTCCAATAAAAAAAACTTTTTGAAAATATATCTAAAATATATTCATATTTGGATATATTTTAAGTTGATTTTTATCAAGTTTATAGGAACAGATCTAAAAGGCTCATTGGCCTAAGTTAGGGTACATACATTGATAAAGTACTAACTAGGTTCGGTATGCAGAATTCCAAAATAGGATTCTTGCCAATGTTATATGGCATTACTCTTAACAAGACTTAGTTTCCTATGACACAAGATGAGAGAGAGCACATGAGTAAAATCCCAAATGCTTTTGCTATTGGATCTATCATGTATACAGTGTTATGTACTCAACCAGATGTCTCATATACCTTGAGCATAATAAGTAGATCCAGGTAAAAATCATTGGATAGCAATTAAGAATATCCTTAAATACTTAAAAAGAACTAAGGATGAACTCTTATTATTTGGAGGACAGGAGGATGAACTAGTTATAACTGGTTACACATATGCTAGCTTATATTCTGACAAAGATGACTTTCAATTATAGTTAGGTTATATATTCTATTTGAATGGAGGTATAGTGAGCTAGAGAAGTTCGAAGTAAGATACCATCACTAATTCTACTACAGAAGCTAAGTATACAGCCACCTTAGAAGCATCTAAGGGAGTAGTTTGGATCAAGAAGTTTATTACTAAATTAGGTATTATTCCTAGTATTTCAGATCTAGTAGATTTATATTGTGATAACAATAGGGCCATAGCATAGGCTAAGGACCCTAGATCATATAAGTGATCCAAACATATACTCAGGCATTATAATCTCATTCAAGAAATCATTGAGAGTGGAAACATAAAGATATGTAGAGTACCTATAAATGATAATGTTGTTGAACCACTCACTAAGCTTCTTTTATAGCCAAAGCATGAGAATCATACTAGGTTAATAATTATTAAATATAATTTTGATTAGGCCTAGTACAAGTAGTAGATTGTTAGTGATATGCCCTAGACCTATTATATGATGGGCATATTTTGACTTGAGGTAGTATGTAACTTTTATGGCACCCATAAAGCCTACTGACTCATAAATTGTCAAGTTCTTTTTCATTTCACCAAAAGAAGGGCCAAGAATTTAGTTCTTTGAATTATAAGAGGAAATCAAGAATGACTGGATGCTACTGTCTAAAGAATGTTAAGTAATATGAATACAACACTCAGCTGGATGTTACCAAAAGAGATCATAAAACCACCAAATAGAAGGCCAGAGAGAGATTTTCTGATTATGTCACTAGAATGAGGGCTAAGGTAGCTCAGATGAGGGATGTACCTCTAGAAGATTAGCAGATTAAATTGATAATTAAGGAATCTTTACTGTATTTTTCCAAGCAAATGTTGTTCGCCCATTACCTTAACTTCTGAGCTCTTCATTAAGCTAAAATTAGAATTGAAAATAAGGAAGCCCTTAGCCCAAAAATACTTACCATAAATCACCCCTACCTAACCAAAATCAAAACACTTGTACTTGTACTACCGAAGTGAACTTTAACTACAGCTAAAGCTCAGTTGTGAATGTCCTTAACTTACCAAACTGAAAGTTCTTAAACTTCAACCTATCCCTGTCTAAAGTCTTCTAACATCTCCAATAAAAAAAGCTTTTGAAAATATATCTAAAATATATTCATATTTGGATATATTTTAAGTTGATTTTTTATCCAGTTTATAGGAACAGATCTAAGAGGCTCATTGGCCCAAGTTAGGGTACATACATTGACAAGGTACTAACTAGGTTCGGTATGCAGGATTCCAAAAGAGGATTCTTGCCAATGTCATATGGCATTACTCTTAACAAGACTTAGTTTCCTATGACATAAAATGAGAGAGAGCACATGAGTAAAATCCCATATGCTTTTGCTATTTGATATATCATGTATACAGTGTTAGGTACTCAACCAGATGTCTCATATACCTTGAGCATAATAAGTAGATCCAGGTGAAAATCATTGGATAGCAATTAAGAATATCCTTAAATACTTAAAAAGAACTAAGGATGAACTCTTATTATTTGGAGGACAGGAGGATGAACTAGTTATAAATGGTTACACATATGCTAGCTTCTATTCTGACAAAGATGACTTTCAATTATAGTTAGGTTATATATTTTATTTGAATGGAGGTATAGTGAGCTAGAGAAGTTCGAAGTAAGATACAATCACTAATTCTACTACAGAAGCTAAGTATACAGCCACCTTAGAAGCATCTAAGGGAGTAGTTTGGATCAAGAAGTTTATTACTAAATTAGGTATTATTCCTAGTATTTCAGATCTAGTAGATTTATATTG
>CATIWO010160302.1:0-26476 GCA_949673435.1 Macaranga tanarius | reverse complement strand
AAAATTATTCAAATTAAATTTTGATTTGAATAAATTAAGGATGTTAGTTCCATATTCAGTTTAGTCCTAAAATTATTTTCCACAAATGTAAAATTATAAAATTTTGAACCTAATTAAAATTAAATCATTTAACTCAATATATAGACTCCATTCGACTAAATTTTAATTCTAATAAGAAACATATTGACTCCACTCCATATGCCATGCTAATTCAAATGCCTATCATAAGACAAAAGCAATGACCCTAAGGCAAAGGAGTATGGTCGGTTAGCATTTAGTGAAACTGAAATTAATTAATGGAGATGGGTACCACCATATGAGACCTTGGTGACCCAAAAAATCAAATTCAAAATACAAAATCAAATTGGGTAGTGCCAATTTGAGCGCAGCCATGAACCATCACATGAATGCCAATAAATTAATGCTATGAACAAATATATTATAATTAGACATATAACAAGGCAAATGGAGAAGTATGTGTATGTATATATATATATATATATATATATATTTCATTATCCCTACATTTAGATTTTGAGCACCCAACTTCAACAAGTGATTGTGATTGTGACTTTGATTTTTGGTTTCTTGTTAGGCTTATTTAATACACTCAATTTATTGGTTGACACATGGAGTAGGTAATCTCCTTTTCTCCCTTGCATGTGAATTTTATTTATTGATGTTTCCCCCATTTTTGGATGGTTGGATATTGTTTACTCAATGAGGCTAACATTTCTTTTTGAAGAAGAAGAATAATTTGATTCAATGGAGCTTAGTTGACAACTTGAAATATCATTAAATACATTAATCTCAATTTTAATGGAACTTTTAAAAGTTATGAACTAGTTTAATTTAATTATTTATATAAAAAAATTTATTCTCTTGGCAAGTCTGAATATCTAACTAAACTCAGAATGTGTTTAATATCTTTAAGAATTAAGAATGGGAATCTTACTTCAGAAGCAAAAGTTTAAAATTTAATTTGATATATAAAAGATTTAATTTTCCATGATATTATAATATTTAAAATGTTTAAAATTTAGAAAAAATTATGCTTGTTCATGTTATGAAATTTTAGTTAAATGTATCAGAAATAATTTTAGAATAGAATTCTTTGAATTCAGACATCAATTTGTATTTCCATTCCCATGCAAAAATGTACTAAAAATGTATCCAATGTATAACTACTTCTGACTAATGCAAAATCTTGTAGGAAGAGCATGAACGTATGGTACAGAGCTTTTAGGATTTATTTATTTATTTTATTAAGCCATAGTTAAGTAGCTAATTATTTTACTAAAACCAAGCAATTATATTTTTGTTTTTTTCCCAAGACATTACATTAAAAAATGGGTAAAGTTGGGTGTCGCGAATTGCGACGCTATAGTAGCATCGCAACTCGCGAATAAAGTTCAATTTATCATAAAAAAAAAAAATCAAATATCCCTGTATGGGGATATTTTTGAAAATGGATTTGCGTCTATTGCTATAAATAAAAAATAAAAGATTGTAGCCTTATGTACCATTAAAATCAAAAGTTTGGCCCACGCTCATGACCCATGAGCAACTTCAGACACTACAAGAAATAAGTGGCACTAATAGGCTGAATCCTGTCCTACATTCTATAAAGAGTGGCCTAGTATCTGTCTGATCTGAAGTAGGACCTGGCCATTTTCAGTTTTGTGAAAATGGATAAAAATTAAAAATGGGTTAGAGCCCAGAGGTTTAGGCCTTTGAAAATGTGAGTTGGGCACAAACCTAAGAATTATTGGGTTGGGTTGATGTAGGTTAATGAAATTTGAGCTGGTCCTCAAAAATTGCATAAGCATATGTAAGAATAAAAAGTTTTACCTTAGATCATTAATGTTAGAGCAAATTACTTTTTACCTGACTTAATTCACACTCTTACTCATTTTGTTTGAAAATCGAAGACATGCACCCTTAGTTTTCATTACGTCAATACTTTAACCTTTCTAAATTCATTTCGATGAGTTTCTGATTTCAATAAATCAAATTTATATTTTTATTTTTATGAAAATTAAATTAATATAATTTATAGGATTATTTTTGTCGAGTTTCTTAAAGAGAGTTGTCTCATGTTGTGCATCATTTGCATTTTAAAAAAAAATATTTTTTTTTTATAATGCATGAATTAAACATGAAATATATATCTAATTGACTTAAATTTTTAGATAAAAAGAGTATATATGTATATATGTGACTTCAAATTAACTTGCATTTGAAATTGATTCAATAATATTGTTGAAGTCAAGTGGTTAAAAAGGGAATAGTACTAGTGGAGTAGGAGTGTAGGACATTAGAAGCATATGAGATGAGGCAGTTGATAAAAAAAGAAAGAAGTAGATGAGGCCACAGTTGAAGAGGTCCATCCATTGATGCAATGGTGGTCTCATCTCAAGTCTCAAAGTCAGTAAGTAAGTGGGTTGCTTCCTTTGTCTTCTTCTTCCATTTTATCTTTTTGTTGATGAGATGAGAGTAGAGCATAGGCAGACCCACTCCACTCAACACTCAACACTCAACACCATGCAATGCAAGTAAACTAGAGGAACACCTCTCTCCTCCTCCACAAAATGCTACAATTATTCATTTTTTTTATGTGCAATCATGTAAGATTATGTATACTAAAAACCACAAAATCAACCCTTTTATTATAGTTTTCATATTGTTTTATCTTTAAGATTTATTAAAGAGAATAATGATTGTTTCACAGTATTAATTTTCAATATTTGAATATTAAATAGTTAAATATTTGCATCATAATATAAAAAACAACAATTACTTTTTTATATATATATATATATTACTGCACAAATATTTAACTCAGAAACTTTTGGGAAGAAAATAAAACACACAAAATTTGTAAATTTTAGATAGACATTTATAAAATGTTTAGTTACCATACTAGTTATTTGTTGAGTATGCATTTGAGTTTTTAATATTACGTAAATTAATTTTTTGATGTAAAAATACCATATATTTTTTTACCACAACAACTAGGAGAATGTTGCAATTTCAATTTTTAATTTTAACTTTAAATTTTTAAATTTATAAAAATGAGAAAATGTTAGTACTGACTTTATTTTTTAAAAGTAAATTTTTTAGCTCAATACAACAATATCATCAAAATGGAATCTCCCTCTGCCACTATGCTTCTTAAAGATTAGATCATCTGGCCAAATTCTCATTAATACAAAGTAAAATTTATCTATGTAAATAACTAATTTTATTGTATAAAAATAATTTTATCCAATGATATTACAAGTAAAGTTAAAAAATAAAATAAAAACTATAGTGTGACAGGTTAAAATTGTTCAAAAAAAAAATCTATATAATTGATTCTAAGTAAGCCAGTGATGTGAGCATCCACGCACGTAAGCGAATTGGCCTACCACTAAAAAGTTACTACATCAATTAGGCATAAAAATTGCATCTTTTAGTAGTTTCTGTTCCTTTTTTCTTCACAGAATAATAGATGGATATGTCATATGTGCCATGTTAATTATGCCCTTTTTTAAGTCTACCAAAAGTTGGTTCTTTTTTTTATTTTTATTTTTTCATGTGCCAGCACAAATCTCCAACAAAACCAATACCCAATAACATTAAAATCACAACACTAATGTAACTAGCAGTTGTTGAACTTTCTAGCCTTCCCTTCTTTTATTCTCTTCTGGGTGAGTCTCAGTTAACTGTTTCTATCTGTTTCTCTGCACTTGTCATCAGTTCTTGCTTCTCTGTCTTTTTCTTGATTTGGGTTGGATTTTGTTTGTCTTGATTTGGTTTGGATTGTAATTTTGCATGGTTATGACATATTTGTGATCTGGGTTGCTTCTTGTTTTATGAATTGGCATGCAAATTCTTTTAATTCAAACCAAGGACATGGTTTTTATTGGAGTGGAAAGTGGGGCTTTTTTTTTTCTTCTTTTAATGGCATGAACTGGTGTCTTTTCAGGCTTGCTTTGATAGGGTTCTACTGTTCTACTTTCTTGGCTTTGAGGGTGTTTTGATTAGTTGAATGAATTATATGTTATGATTAGTTGTATGAACTGTAAGGAGTATGTGCATTTTTATTTGTTTTTATTAGTGGTATGAACTATATAGAGTGTGATTTTTCTTATTTATTAATCAGCTGTTGATGTTAGTTCACTTAACATTGCTGATTTGATCTTTGCTATCCTTTGGTGCTAAATTAGTCTCTAATGAATCAAGGAAATAGAAGTTGGGATTGCTTGTCTGTGTGTGTATGTTTTTTGTTTTTGGAGAGCACAATGGATTTTGATTTGTGACCTAGTGAACTCGCATGCATGCACATCCCACATTTTGAAATCAAGATTTGGTTCCAAGTAACTAATGATAGTTTGCCATTTCTTGCATAACTCTGCTATGCTACAAGTAGCCAATATAAGGTAAATGTTCATATAATTCCAAATAATCAGTTCAAGCCTTGGTTCAAATTGAAAGGATCAGAATTGCTGCTTTTGAACCCCATATTGGAGTAGGCAGCTTTGCTTTTGGTTTGATCAGGATAATGGTTAAAGAAAGAGGGCTTGTAGACTTTCATCTTCTCAATCTATTAGCATTCTAAGGATCTATCCTTGCATCAATATATGCATTCTAGTACCTCTGCTACACGTTTTCATGAGTCTTCTTATGAATTAGCTATCTTATTGTTATTCTTGGCTGTTAAATGGTCACCAGTTATGATGAAGAATGCTAATTCATCCTTTGATGATTCAGTGGCGGACTCTATTCCATTCGAGGGCAGTTGTGAGATAATTTGAAGTTAAGGTGAAAGCTGCCCAACTCTTCAAACAACCAGTAATACCCTGTTGACTAGTGCTAATTGAGTCATGCAGTTTTATCACCACCCATACTCTCTTGATAGTCAGAAAGTGAGGATTGCTTTGGAAGAAAAGGGCATCGACTACACATCACACCATGTCAATCCTATAACAGGCAAGATCATGGATGCTTCATTCTTTAGGATAAATCCAAGCGCAAACCTCCCTGTTTTCCAGAATGGCACTCACATCATTTTTGACACCATTGAGATAATCCAGTATGTCTAATCCTTTGATCTCTTCCTTTATTATTGCTGAGAATGTACGAAATCTTGTGTTTGGGATAAATTTTAAACTTGAGTGATTCATAATGAATGCATCATGTGTCATTCCTCCTTGAATATTCAATCATATGCTAGGAGCCTTATGCCTTGTCAGAACTATTCTTGCATTGAGTTTGTGTTGTTTAGGGTCCATATTTCATCGAAGTTTTAAAAAAATGTTTATGAATGAACTATGATGCATGGACACTTCATTTAGTAGACGTTTCCCCGTGTCTGTATTCCCGTTTTCCCCTATCCGATACTTCCTAAACACTTCAGTTATAAGGGAGACATTTCAATTAGAAGTTGTTTCCCTGCGTCCGTGTCCCCGTATCCGTGTCTGTGCTATCTAGTGAATGAATATACATTGTCAGGAAAAGGGAAGATTGTTAAGTGAATGAAATTTGCAGGTACATTGAACGAATTGCTGTTGTCTCAGTGGGCGCTGATGAGTCTTCCTTCAGTAGCAGAGAAACTGTTGAATGGATGCACAAGATACAAGAGTGGGGACCCAGATACTTCACTCTTTCTCACATTCCTGAGAAATACCGTCACACTGTTTCCAAATTCATAAGGCGAGTGTTGATAGCTCGGATGGCTGAATCCCCTGATCTAGCAAGTGCTTACCACCGTAAGCTAAAGGAAGCATACGAAACTGAAGAAAAGTTGAAAAACCAAGAAGTTCTGAAGCGAAGCAAAGATCATCTTATTGGACTTCTTGATGAAGTTGAAACCAAGTTGAATGAAACATCATATTTAACTGGGGAAGAGTTCTCAATGGCAGATGCAATGCTGATCCCAGTGCTGGCTCGCTTAGTACTCCTAAATTTGGAAGACGAATATGTAAGTATTAGGCCGAATATTGCCAAATACTGGATTTTGGTGCAACAGAGACCAAGTTATAGGAAGGTGATCGGGAAGTATTTCAATGGATGGAAAAAATACAAAACACTAATAAAAACCTGGTGTTTTGTTCGTTTCCGAAGTCTGTTGAGGAAATACTGATGGGAAGCACATATGCAAAGACAACAGGATGCTGTGTATTAGGAAGATTTTGTAGAAGCTATAAGATCCAAAAGAAATGTAAGAAAATGTATACGAGTTCTCTTTTTCTTCCCTTACTCTTGGTTTTGGGGTTTGAAATTTGCTTTATTTTTTATCTATTCAGTTGAATAAAGAGTTGAATCTGTACATGGCCATGGCATTTTCTAGCCAAAACTTATTTTCTGACTTAGTTTCAGTGGTTTGTTGTCATAAGGTAATCTTTTCATGTTAAATGATTGCTTAACGGCCACCATTAGGTGCCAATTTATTTCATTCTTATCAAGAATTCTGGTTAGGATCCAATGAATTGCTTATGCAGGATAACTGGTTAGAATTCTGCTTTCAATGTCAACAACTCAATATCGTCCGCAATTTGATTAGCAATTCAACATGGTACTCCCTTTATTTCAATTCAAGAGAGGTTCTTAATAATGCATTTGCAATCCAATAGCTTATCATTAGGCTTTCATGGATCTCATAACACAATTTTCTTTTTTATCTTCTAAATACAGCGTAACAATTCTGTTAGGTAAGGCACACAACTAAATTCTTGAACTATCAGCTTCCCAGAATTCATAAAAAGAAGAGAGAACACAGCAATTGAAGAACTTTCTCTTCTCCTCTTCTTTTCCCCAGACAGATAGACATGAATGAATGATCAATGTGCTGTGTCTCTGATGCAACCACAACTAAATTTCTATATAGTGATATTAGTTTCGCAAATTGGGGCAAACTTGATTCTGAAAATAAATCATTAGCACATAAATTGTATCCTTCAACTCATTAAATTTTAAAACGTGTATTGTTGATTAGATCAACAGATTTAACCAATTTCAGCAAGCTACTGTGAGAATCCGAATAGCAATTTTGCAAAATTCTTAGCTAAAAAGAAAAAACATACCAAATATTATTGAAGAAACGCAATCTTACACCTTGCCATCATCAATGTTTTCATTTCTTTTTCAACAGAAGATATCATTAAAAACAGTTAATTGTTCATTCCACTGTCATAAATAACAATGAGCCTTGTATGATAAAATGATACACGAACAGAAGTACCTACCTCTTCGAGGTGTGAACAGATGGAATAAATCAAAGGGGACAAAGTGCCAGATTTCAGTATGATTTTCTCCACAGATATAGCCTATAGCACAAGGACTCAGTTTGAGGACAAGAATTCTGACATTGAATGAATTTTTTCCATTGAAAATAAAATCCTGGAAAAAGAAAGAATTGAGAACACATTGAAGTATGGAAGAAAATCCAGTAAAGAGAATTTCCTAAAAAGCAATGATCACTATAAACTGTTTTGCTGATTAATGCAATTGCCAGCTTTCTCCACTCTACAGCTTACATCTTGTGAAAAGTATGAATTTTTGGGTTCATTTGTTACATTCCCTACATCAGTGCTGCATATACCACCTTTTGAGTTATTTCCCAAGTGTCCCCACCCATCCATTTTGCGTATCCATGGAGGTACTTTATTCCACTTTTGCTGCCTGAAGTACCTCCTTCCCAGATCTTGTGAGAATGCCCTAGCTCGCTTGAATGCTTGGTAGCTATTTTCACCAGGAACATCCATATCTGATTGAGTACCACCAGTTGTGCTTGGATTTTTTTCAGTTGGACAGCAAGTAGCAGGATCTTGTCTGCTTTGTTGGCCTTCTGTTGTTTCATCGATCACCATAGAGTTAACAGCAGAAGAAGGTGGAATTTCATTCTTATGATGGGGAAATGGAGGCAATGGTGGGAAAGGATGGAAAGGCATGCCTGGAGCAATTGCCCAACTCTCCACATTTCCATCCTGAGGCAACCCAAACTGCTGCACAATAGATAATGGAATTCCATAAGAGACAGGCAAGCTGGAGATAAATTTCCTCTGTGGATTTCCAACAACTGTACCAACTGGAAACATCAAACCATTTTGTTGAGGGAGATCAGGAATGGCTGATGAAGCATTTGGTGAAACCAGAGAGGGGTCAATGGGAGATGAGAACCCAGGTGGAACATCACTTTGAATGTGTTGCCTTCCAATGTCGGCACAATTAGCTTCAACTTGTCTGTGGTAATTGCGAACACAATGAGGGCAACAACTGTTCTCTCTGCTTCCTTTGTCTATGTTATCTGACACTCCCTTACCTATGTCTGGTGGAGGGCTATGGCCAGACTGTTGTAGCAACCCAGATTGAATCCTCTGTTCATCATGCTGATGAGACATTGGAGATGGTTTTTCCTCTGCAGGTTGATCCCATCGACTTTTACGCTTGCGAGTTTTTGTACCAAAACCAACACAAGGCGAAGAACAGCCCTCATGAACAGGACTGTCCACTAAAGTTGTTGCAACCTTGGGCTGCATGCTACCAACTATTACTTCTGTAGGCCTTACAGTCAGATCACGCAAATGATTGTCTGAAGCTGAAGCCCTGTTGCATATTGACCCCCTGTGGAAATCCTTCCTTCCATCATCTCTATCCATATAGCCATATTTTCTGCCATGTCGAGGAAACCATCTGTCTCGGAAACTCCTCGCGATTTGATGAACCTGTTCATTGCAAAATAAACTCACTAAAAATTGAGTTTTCATATGCACAAATGAGTCACTGCTAGACTACAATTATTGTTTTTCCATTCTCAACTCAAACTCTTCTCTATCTCAAAGAGTTTGTCCTCTCTATCTTTGTTGCCTTTAATACCTTCCACTTAGTTACGAAAGTTCAATGCTAAATTATACTGTTGTTCAGAAGTGCTCCCATCATAGGATGGAAACTGTTTGTGAAAATTAAAAGTCAAACCAAGGTCAATAAATAGAATTCAAAGACAATTTTAGTTGTGAGTGCAATAATAATGAATCATTGAAGAGTTGACCTTTGAAAGAGGACAAATACTTTGGGACAGATGAAGTACATGAAAACAAATGCTTTTAATTTAAAATTAAGAGTCAAATGGTCAAAGTTTTAACAAGACACCTGTTTGTCGCCGTGTTCTGTCAAGGACAACATGGATTTCCTAAAGCTGCACAAATCAAACTTTTCAGGAACATATACAATAGCATCAATACAAGACAAGAAAAACCATCATTTTCTGGTAGGAAGTGAAAAATAGTAAATCATGAGATGAACCTCCTCTGTTTTCTTGCTTCTAGATTTAAAAAAATCATGAGATGTGCCTATGATCTATTTCTCTACATGATAAAAGTGCTTAATTCTTCTCTTTCCTTAATTTCACAAAATCTACATACCCACCTAAGATAAGAAAACCATAGCAAAAGTAATCCAAAACTACAATCTATATAAATTCTAGTAGAGAAAATCATGCATAATAAAGAAGAACCATATGGTTATAGGAGAAAATGGAAACAGAAAGAACACCTATATATATATATATATAGTACTCCAAAAGTATTAAGTTAGATTTGTGTCGTTTGACATTCTTATAAAAGAGTATAGAGCTAAAACTAAAAGGAGGTGAGCTCCCATTTTCTAAAAACTACTTAATTTATAGTTTCCAATTTATTAAAGCTAGTTAATTAATATATTTAAATTACTTTGTTTTATTTGTATTTTAAAATAATTAAATAAAACAATTTGCAGTCCACGCAAGTCACACTAGTTTATGAATAATGTAGAGACAAATTCACTTATAAAAACCAGATGTTATTCCAACCTCTCCATTCCAGGACAAGGAGGACCTCCATAAATATGTTCTGATGTAAGTATTTCCCTTGCTGCCAAATACTCTAAAACCTGCAGAGAAATAAGTTAGCAGCTTGCCGTTATCATTCATATTCCTGAACATATTCTCAAATATTTACTTATGAAGTTTTAGACAAACAGTCTTGAAGAAATAAATTAAGTTGAAGGCACTGTGTTGATGATGCAAAGACATGACTGCTTAAAATGAATTTATAAGTGAAAAAAATAATAATAATTTGAAAGGACTCTTCCAAATTTCCATCCACATGAGCAAGACATTTTTTTGATGTGACACAAGAAAGACTTGAAAATAAAAATGTTCACATAAAGTGTAAATTTTCCAAATCAATTTTCACCCTAATGTATAAAACATCAGATTTCAACCAATTTTTTAAACATTAAATGACAAGGAATTTACTCGTCAAGGGAAAATGAGAGAAAATAAACTATCTTGGATTTACCACGCTTTGTCAAGCAAATAATTTCTTCCTTGTGTATTTAACAAAAAACCTTGTGTTTAACAAGTAGCAGCTCTTAATATTATCCTAACTGCAAATTTAAGTTAACTTTGAGGGAAAAACTTGTGGAGCTTGAAGACTAGGTTTTTTAGCAAATTTTGGCAATGATTATAAAAAATCAGCATCATGGGAATAACAGGGTTCCAAGTTTGTGCACCTTCAGAAGCTTTCGGAGTATTGGTGTCTTTTTAAAGTCACTTCGATACTGCTTCAACATGTTGTGAAGCATCCGCAAACCTGAACATAGCGAGCAATAGTCATCCTTCATGTAAATGATGGCACAAAAACAATGGTTTTTCTCATTCCATGACAACATGCATAAGCAAAACTGCATGCTGTGCGACAACAGAGGAAGCTATTACCGTTTTTGTTAATTATATCAATTAGAACCGCTCGTGATTTAGTTTTGAGAAGAGCATCAAGTATCATTGAAAGATCTCTATTGCTGCAAAATGAAAACAAGTAAAAATAATATAAAATGTTAAACATATATCTTAAAATAGATGGCAACAACATGCCAAAATCTGGATGGGTGGTGATGTTCAATATCATTCAATAGCAAATGATAATAGCAAATAATGACCTCTGAATTGCTTCACCATTTCCACTAGCACCAGCTGCAGTAAGAAGCAAAAACTTCAAGTAACCTTTAGCAGCATCCTGTAAAAAAAGAACACAAATGAAAGTGCATTAACATAGACAATTATCAAGTCAAAGGAAACTGATGGATTCAACATCAGCAAGTTAATAAGGATATGACATTTCTCAATACAGAAGCATGCATCAAATTAACAAATTTTTACAACTGTAATTAATAGAAATAGGGCTTGATCACATACTTTGAAATGTACACAAAGATTGCTAATGTGAAAAGCTAAAACCAAGAAAAAAGAAAGATATAGAGATAGATGTTAAAAATCACAAGACAAACAGCATCCTAGGCCTATATTAATCACAGAACAGCCGAAAATACAAACACACAGGCCTCAGCTAGTTGCTTACTTTTCGTTTGCTTATCCCACCATCAATATCCAACAACTCATTAAGCTTCCCTTCAACTGCAAATATCAAATGCATTAAGCATCACATATTGCATATAAATTTTCTATTTGTCAAACAAGATAAAGATAGATTCTAACCTGCTTCGAAACGGCCATTAGTAGTACCATCCATTAATTTTTTGGGTTTAACAGACAACACCTGAGATTTATTGGCCATTGTCTGAACTTTATTAGCATTCAGAGGATTGCCAGTAAACTTTCCTTTCTTAGCAAAACCAGACTCATGTGAAGTTTTGATAAGAAAACGTGATTTCACAAAAACTCGCTTTTCCTCTGCTGCAGTAGACTTGGGCTTCCTGTCAGCAACCATGTCATCAGATGATGATTTGCTGAGCATTGTAGCTGAAGAGGTATCCGACCTTTGAATCTCTTCGATTGAAATCTCTTGCTTAACAGCTGCTGAGAATTCAATTGCTGCATCATCTGCTCGCTGGCTAGAAGATGAAACACTTTCCTTTAGATCATCCATTTCCAATTTGCTGTGTGATTGGGAAATGGCAGAAGTATATGGGTTCACAGAATCCCCAATTCTTACGGCAATCTCCAATTTCCCAGCAGCTACTGTGGAATTATCCATTTTTTCTCTATCATTAGATATACTCTCAGCAGCTTGTGGTTCTACTTCATCAAAGGAACTGGTTCTAGATGCTCTACTCTTCATTCTGTCTCCAGCTTCCTCAACTTCAAGCATCACTGGTTCAAAAAATTCTTCATCTGAATCAACTTGATCAATTACCTCAGCGTCTGTTGGACCACCAATATAACCTCGACATTGAGGTGAAGCACAGTAACATTTTTTTGCAGCAGCCCCACACACTCTCACATAGTTGTAGTCAAATGTCACCTCTTCATCCTGAGCAAAACCATGCTTATAGAATGACAAACAATAATAAAGCATGCAAATTAAAGGTATATGAGAAACTTATTACAAGAATTTTGGTCGCCACATGAAAATCAATCTCAGAAGCATCAGAACCATGTTCATGGCATGAAAAGCTTAATGAAATTTTGTTTCAAATGGTTTGTCATTGTTATAGATTTATCTTCCAACAAAAAAGTCACTAAAAACTGTTAATTTACATTTACTTCTTTCAGGTTCCTTTAAGGTCCATGCAGCACATATGTCCCACAGGAGACCTGCTTAATAACAAAGGCTTAAAATTCTGCCTCAAAGATCCCAAGTTCAAATCCTATGGGGGTTTACAGTGAAGAAGTTTACAGAATGGAGGAATGAAGAGAAACCCAAGGCTCAAAGAACCAATAATAAAGAGAGAAGGGAAAAGACATACATAATGGCTGCAACAAGCAGAGTTTGTATGTGAAAGTCACATGATAAAGCATTCAGACTATTAATGCCAGAAAAGAGCAAAGAGCATTCAGACTATGCTTGCATAGTTTCATTTTGTTCTCTAACAAAAACTACAAACTAGATATCAATTACACTATCAGATGATCAAATCCATAAGGAAAAAAAGCAGGGAATACACAATGAATAGCAAACCAAATTGCAATTATGTTATAAAATGCAGTAAAAATGTATACCTGAAAAAACAAAGATATTTAGTTAATTTTTCCAGCAAAAGTAACAATGTTTTTTTTTCCCTAGAGGAGAAGCTTAAGCATAAAGATGATGATCTTCTATTAGTCAGAACTAAGGTCACAAACATGATCAATAAATTCAGTTTACTTCAGTGAGGGCCTAACCAGCTGAATTAAAAATGTCAACCCCTCAGCAGCAAGTGTGAGCTGCCTTCTCTCATTATATTCCACACTTAAAACATAACATGTAGAAATCACCAAATCCTCACAATGAGTATAGCAATTCAACTGCACGAACCCCATCTCACCACGACAAACCATACTGCGTTTTTGTCAAGTTTAATCAGAGAAAAAGATAAAGATGCTTTTCATTCCTTCTATCCCCCACCCCAAAGAGAAAAAAAAAAAACAAAAAAATCAATTACAGAACTTGTCTATCAAAAGCTTGGTGGAATGAAAAGGTCAGATATGCAGCTTCCAGTAAGTCAAAATAAAGAAAGAAAGAAAGAAAGAAAGAAAAAATAAAACCCACACAGCAATTGTGGACTGTCATATAAAAGTACAATATGAAGATAAAGTATGAACATACCTTCTTAATATCCCTCAATGCAAATAATCCAATGCAAATTTCTCCATTGACCACCCACTGTTCATAAATTTCAACAACAGAGGACAGTTTAAATAGAAAGTAAAGTTTATGAAAATTAAAACTCAAGCAACAGGAAAAAAACAAAAACATGAATGGACTCTCAGAATCATGAATGCATGGTATTGGACTGACCTAAAATAGTAGCAACAAGTCCTATACGGAAATTCAGCTCTTGCTTCAAGTTGTTGAAGCAAGTAACCAGAGACAAAAAGGAAGTAATGTAATAGAAACATCCTTATAAGCCTTTTTCTTTTTCTTTTTCTCTTTTTCTTTTCTTTTCTAGGAAATAAAAGTGTGAAGAGACAAAATATGCATGGTAGAAAAGAAGTGAGAGAAACTAAATTTCAGCAGAGAGAGAGTATTTTCTTCAAAAAGCAATAAAAAAAAGTGAAAAGTAGATTAAACAAAAGCTCCTATTGAAGCTTGAGAATGTAGAATTACAACAAAATACACACTAGGAAACTTCATGTAATATTGCGCCGCAAGCATGTAAGGCAATCACCTTTTCAGTACGGCAATTAGGATCACAACTGTGATTGATGAAACGTCCCAAATTTCCTTTTGCACAAGCATCTATAACCTGAACAAGAATCTCCTAGAATTAAGCATCTGAAGGTGAAGAAGCTATCACCAAAAATTTCCAAACCATACCATAGAACTTATAACCAAACTAGAAATAGACGAACAGATTCGAACCTCACTACCACTCAATGTCATGAAGTAGAAATGCTTATGACCCTTGAAAGCATACTCTCTTTGCCGCTCCTCATAAGTATGCATATCAAGCACCTGATTCACCATATGTTACAAATCTTAATAGCAAAGAATTACATGCCGAGGATAATTGTGGAAATATGTCTATTCACACATGTAACTGCACAAAGTGCACAGAAAACAAAGAAGAGATTAAGAATCAAGATTAACTTATTGAACTGTCCTAAGCTAAGAATGGCAATAGTAATAGCACTTGATAATGTTTCAAGGGGGAACTACACTTTGAGAGGTCCAAAGAAGGTCATATTCACATTCTACAAACATAAAGTTGATCAGTAGATAAGAGCTACTTGACCCATGTGCTAATTAACATCGTAGCTGGTGTTTTCTCCCGCCATAATTTATGCATGCAAAAATTGAACAATGAAATTGGCAAAAGGTGATTTATAAAAAGTTTTGGAAAACTGCAATTCCGATTAGTAAAAAAAGATTCAGCAAACACTTTGCCATACATATACATACATTAGAACTACAATAATAGACACTGATGAAATTCTTTTTAAATTTAGCTCAATGCATATGATTCAACCTTTATTTTCTCATAAGAAATTCACCATCAAATCCAAAGACTAGAGAGCACAGAAAAAGTTACCTCTCCAACGTATTCAATAAGAAATTGCCCTTTGGATATATCTTCTTCCAATCGCAGCCCAAAACCTTTCTTCCCACATCTGTCCCACTTCATTTTGGCATAATTGCGCTTTTGGAACTGCATATAGGTATTTAGGCTATAACTTTACTATTCAAAATTTAAGTAATCTATTGTCAAGGATACAAACTGTGGCCATCTTAAAGAGCAGCTAGTAAACCTGTTGATTTGAACAAAGATGCCCACATGGACAGGTGCCTCGAACACACTCAATGTTGAGCATTCGATTCAAGCATCCATCTCCACAACCTAATCCACTGTCTCGAGGTAACTTGCAATTACACACCATGATCTGCACAAAATTTACAAAGGAAATTAAAAACTGAATGCCTAAAGTGACCTACATAAAGAGGAAGTTCATCAGCCTTTTACAAATTAACAAGTTTAATATGTAGTCCCACCATGATGAGCTTTACAAAAAGATTTCTTTCGAACTAAATACTAGAGTTCTAGTCATAAAAAACGGCAAAAGAGATGAGATCATCTTAAAAGCATAGAAAGATCAATTCTAATTCTGTTGCTCTACAAAACTTAGAAAACAGAGCACCACCCATTCTTGTCAACAGTATTGAAAAATCCTAGAGATATCCTAATGTGAAAGCCTAGGACTGGCACCTAAAATATTGAGAAAATGACCTAAATAACAGAAAATCCTTATCAATGGATAACTAGTCGAAAATTATGCAAAAATTTAGAGTGCCTAAGACCCACTTTAGCCTTAAGTACTGAAGTTCGAGCATAACTGTGTCTGCAATAAAAAGACTAATTACAAGCGCAGCATCCTAAGAAAATAATGTTGGTGGCAATGCAATCATGTCCTTTTTAGAAGAATAAGACTGAGCTTATGACCTATTTAGAGCCCCTTTTCCCACCATAGCACTCGAGCCGAAGCTCAAAACAAAGGTACTGATTACTTGGTAAAATTATGGCCTTAAAATACCGGTTCTTTGCATGAAGACGACAACAGAACCAAAATAAGAATTCTACGAGATGGATTGACACTGATTGCAAAACTAGTGAAATCCTTTGAGACTGAAGCATATCAGAATAAGATAGGCAGAATGCAATAAAAGAATTAGCAATTGGATGCCGAGACTCCATAGCATAGATGGACCCAAAAAATAGTGTAGATCAAAACTAAATTTCAATAAATGGCATCATAAAATAAAAATTAATCAAGAAGAACATTTATTTGTTAAAACTAAAAGCTGGCTTATAGAGGAAAACATACATCAAACACAACTATAAATAACATTTTGATGATTGATAAGACTAATCATTTTTTAACTATTTTAATTGTTAAAAAAAAAAAATTCAAACTGGATACAGTGCCAGTTGCACTTGCACATGTTTTATATTCAAGACTGAAATAGCATTTTATCTCCCTCTTATGCTGCCACTTTTCTAACCTTGTCTTGTCTGGAAACATCAAGTGTAAATGAATTAATTCCTTACATGTCTAGGAGTTCTATAACCAATGGCAGAACATAAAAGAGTTATTACCAATTTGCCTGAAACTTTTTCCATTATTATTAAAATAGTAGCTAATGAACCAGGTCTCAGCATAGTTCACCATGTATGACACTTAGTAAGATATACCGACCACCCCAAGTTCATAACCATCTCACACAAAGTCCAACTTGCACAACTTCATCTCTCCAAGTGCTCACTTTTAGCTTAAGCTGAAGATGCTCCTTTCCCCATTACTACCATTTAATATAAGTGCTCAATTCAACACAAATCCAACGGCAACTATGATTAAAAAAACAAAAGAAGATAATGAGTAAAGTTCAGACCTCATCAATAGTTTGAGTCTTACGGCTACGGTGCAAAAACTGATTAGTAGAAATGCGCGTAAATTCGTGCTCCTTGGAAACTAAAATGCATCAAAACAATGATATCAGATTCAAGAAAGGGTGAAAGCCCATAAGACTCAGAGCATCAGAAAGTATCCTAACTCATGCTCTGCTACAACTAGCAAATATTGTATACCTGCTGCACGCTTATACTCTAATGCCTTATTCTTTAAAGATACATCACAGGCATCTTCATCCGCATCAGATAAGCCCAATTCTGCATTAATTTCTGCATTTGACTTCTCCTGGTGAATGGAGCAATCAGCAAAGTTTTTATCCATGTTGTCCTTGCAGATCCTTCAAAGACAAAAGAAACATTTGACCGTAAAAAAATTAGAATTGGACTGGCTGTTTCCTATTGCAGTTTGTGATTGTTGTTGAGCTGGAAATAAGTTAAAAAATATATACTGTGTTAAAATTGAATAATTGTTGACTGCAACCATTTAATGTTTCAGATAAAGCTTTTTTCTCTGGGCATTTTCCCCCTAAATCAACATTAGAGTTTCAAATTTTGACATTAGCAAAATCACAATAAAAGGTGGTGATTGATGTCGAAAGCCAAACGCTATCAACAAGACTCCCAAATTATAAATAAAATACAACGCGAGTTGGAATGCCTAAAGCTGTTAGTCCCAAAAATCCCAAGGATAGCCTAGTCAAAAGCCCAAGCCAAATCTTAATTTTGTCAAGAGCTGGCAAGGAATAAATTTAGATCACATGATACCTAAATAAACTACTAAACGAGCATCAAAAGTGCATGCAAGATCATTAGGCACTCAATTACCACCCAAAACAGGATATAAAAATTGAATGAAACTAATTAAAGTGTACTTAGACACATATATAAATGGCCAAAACATTGTCTAAGATATTTCAGATTTATGAGTTTAGCCCAAAGAAAACTACAATAAAAAGGCAATGTATTATCAAAACTTTCTTCTTAACAAATAGAAAATTGAAAAAATAAAAAGAGTGAACCAAACAAAATTTCAGACAAAGTAGCTGAATAGAATCAAATGGTGTAAGAAGTTGAGTGATAAAGTACCACTGGCAATTTGTCTGACCGATAGAATCCACAAGTGCAACAGGAATGCGCCTCCATTTATAACACCCATCACAGCGAACCCAAGCATTATCCATAGGTAAATGCTGCTCCGCTGCACCACTTGACGCCATGTCCAAATTTGCTACAGCCATGGATGAAGTAATGTCATGAGGATTGGATTTTTCAACGTCATCTGCAAAACAATGTTCCATAGCAACAATAACAGATATTAGACCTTTCATATGCTAGATGGAAACATAAATATCCTTGAGATGAAACAAAAAAAATGCCATGAATATAAGTTTATCAGACAACACGCAACGTAAATAATATATACCTATTTCAGGGTCAACCTCTTCTTTGTAAATAAAATCATTGCATTCAGTCTTCCCCTTGACTTCGTTTTTATTAGTTGACTTCTGTTCATTCCCTTTTTGTCTACAAGCATCCCCTCTCTTGCTTCTTGCTTTGTCAGAGTCTTTAGACCTCCCCTTGCTTGATCCACCATATTTTCTGGGACGCTGACACCCTTTTGATTTAGTTGAAGGAAGCAGTTTGCTTGAATTCTGTGGTTCTGACAAGCTAACACCAATTTCCAGGCGAGAAGAAATTTTAGTTTCTGTGGTGAGTTCCTCTGGTAAAGCCTCTGTGGAGACCGTAAGCTCAGTCTCCCTTGACAAAGGTAAATGTTCCTCAGAAAATTCCTTACTACTCAGTGAGTTGCTTGAAGCATTTGCACTAGTGGTTGAAGTAAGAATCTTGCTTGAGAAATATTCATCACCCTTTCTCTGCTTACCTCTTCTATTCTTAGTTGCTTTAACTTTGTTTAAGCTTGCCACTACTTGAGATTTATCTTCTGGAAAAACGTTGCTCGGATGAGTGACTCTACCTTTCTTCTTTTCCTTCTTATTGATGGGAACAGCTAGAGGAGGAACAAAAGCTTCAGAAGAGGTCAAAACAGAATCAGGGAAATCTTCTTGACATCTTGTGTTAACTTGGCCTTCAGGAACTACATTGATAACTTCTGAATCTGGTGAAGTTCCAGGATCTGTATACCTCTTCTCAATTGCTGTATCCAATGGGTCAACCTCTGCACGAGAGGGAACTCCAAGATAATCTGCCTCAGCATCTTCAGATGACTTCTGGGAAATCACAATTCCATCTGAATCCTTGTTAGGTACATGAAAATCTGAAACTAAAGCATCAGAATGTATTCTTGCCTCCTTCAGCTTATTGCCAAGACATTCACGCTGCTTCTCAGTTCCAACTTCATCCAATTTAACTTCCCCACAGGCGGGAAAGTTTGGGACTCCAAAACTGGCTCCTTGGTAGGACTTTGTCTCAAAATCACCAACAAAAACACCAGCAGATAATGAGGTATCAATTACCTCTGGGACCTTAATGTTTAGACCATTTTGAAAAATTTCATTTCCTACTTTAACTTTCAAGCGAATTCTACTGGTTGAAGTATGACTTTTTACACTAGACTTTGGGGAGCTTCCACCTGCCTGACTTCTGTTTGGCTTTCCGCCCCCTCGGCCAACTTTCCTTCGGCTTGGTCCATGATTCTGAACTTCATTGAGGCCCAGCCCATTACTCAGCTCAAAAAATTGTCCAATATTCACTAATAATCCCCAGTTAGAGGAGCGAGCTGGTTTGGAGAGACAGCTTCTCTTCCTTCTCTCAGCCTTGAAAATTTGTAGGTCCTGTGCTTTGTCTTTGCTCCTGGATTTCCTTGCAGCCCTTTTGGTCTGAGGCTTTTGGCTGGATTTATGAGTCCGGCTGCTTCTTCGAGAAGATGACGAGCCAATCCCAGGACATCCACTTTTGGAAGGGCAATCATTTGTGGCGAGATCCTTTCCTCCATTACTTTTCTGTTCCAAACAGTCACTAGAATACAAGGCACTAAAAGCAGCCTTCCCAATATGATGTGTTGCATCCAGCTCTGTAGAAGAGCTGTTCCCAGTTACACCAAAGGACTGGTATGACAATGGACTGGTGGTGATATCTATTTTAGGTGAACATTCCTTCAAATCATAGGCATCTCCTTCCATAGATAATTCTTGGCTATGGATTTCAACCTTGGTTTCCATTGTAAGATCGCTTCCCTCCTGCACAACATCTGGCTTGCTTTCAACAAGAGGACTATTAACACTCATATCATCCCTTTGTTCAATCTTCTGGTCACAGTTACTAAGTGTTTCAGCTATGTTTGATGTTTTCCGGGTGCATGCATCAGAATCCAGTGTAGCTAAAGCATCATTCATCCCATCCACAGCTCTCCACAAGGGTACACTGTTTTCAGGCTTGGTTTTCATGTCATTTTGTTGGCAACAATTCCCTGGTAAACCCGAACATGGATCTGATTCCACGCACATTTTATCAGACAATGAAGACAGTATTTTGTTATCTACAATAGGTTGTTCCATTGCTAAAAGATCACTTTCATTTTGTATAATTCCATCAGAGCACAGAACAGCAGACCTATCAAACTCTACTTCATCCTGCTGAACACGTTTTTCTGGGGAACCAATTGAGGGCATTAATTCCAAGGATTTATCAGAGCCTTGATGAGAGACCAATTGGCAGCAACTAGTAGCCTCTGTCCCAGGTGAAATATTGCTCTTCTCATTCATAACCCCTTCCATAGGACTGTTAATGATCTTATCGTCCTGTTGAACACAATTACCTAGTGGATCTGTTGTCAGCATCCATTGTGGCATGGACTTATGGTCCGGTGATGAATGCATTTTTCTATTATCATCAGTCTCTGTCCCAGCCACACCAACAGTTTGGTTTTCCATGCCCACCAAAACCCTTTCTGAAGAGGTACCACTGCCTTGCCGCTTGTCCGGTTCAACCTCATTCCTAGGAAAGGTATTCACTGGCCTTAATTCTCCAGATGTTTCACACTTCAATGAATGCCCCATTTGGTCATAGGTGTCGGTCTCTGCAGCAGTTAAACCATCACTTTTCTCTTCAATATCCGCTTGAACACTGCCACTCCCATCATCCTTCTGCTTAGCTTGTTCATTGTGATTTTCAAGCAAACTAGACACAGGCATCAATTCCAGAGACTGATCACAGTTTGCCAGTGAATTCACTAAGCCACAGTGTTCATCGCTAGACTCTAATTTTTCCGCACACAATTCTTCTGTTTCCCCACTGCAATCATCAATTCCACTTTGCCTCTCATTCATATTACTGCCAATAATCTTACATTCATCATCTGACAATTTCTCTGGCACCAAACTAACCACATCTCGATTCTCACACACTGACCCAATTCCCTTATTAACAGAAGCACCAGGCCCTATTTTTTCTGCACATAATGCATCTGCTTCCTTGATGCAATCATCAATTCCACTTTGATTCTCATTCAAATTACTACCAATTATTGCACATTCATCCTCTGAAGGTTTTCCTAGCACCAAACTGACAGCATTTCCATTGTCGCACACCAATCCAGTTCCCTTATCAACAACAAGAGAACTTTCTGAACAATCACCAGAGGTCACACCGCCACCATTATCATTTCGAGAAAATTTGAGACACCCATCGAGCACACCGGCAGGGCCCACATTGCCATTACTGGTATGAAAACCATTCTCCAAGCAAGTCAACTGCTCCTGCTCAGAATCTGAAACTTTAATTAAGCGCATATTCTGCTGCTGCAGCTGTTCAACAGCAGTCCGATGCAAAGGTTCGTGAACCACCTCAACCTCAAGTGAGTTATCACACGAACCCATCTATAATTCTATCAATTTTTTTAACAAATTAACGAACACCCATTTCCTGAAACATCACAAAAATAACAAAAACTCAAATAAATTGCAAAAAAAAAAAAAAAAAAACCCAAATCAAAAAAATGCACACCCTCCCCATCACAACCTCAAACATATAGAAATAAAAAACCTAGCTTGTCTGCTCCATTCACCGTCTCCCTCCCCCAATACAAAACACACACACACACACATAAAAAAGCAACTGGGTCAACAGCAATTTAAGAATTAAAAAAAACCCTATCTTAGAATTGGAAAGATAATGCAGATACATAAAACAAACCTTCACTTAAGCAAATACACATTGAAACCCAAAAATCATCGAAACGAGAACAAAAAAATATATAAAAATTAGAGAAGCGAACACAATTCAATAGAAATACAGATACAGATAGAATACCTGTTGCAGAGAAATAGAAGCACGGAAAGAGGCCGTTGAAAGAATATAATTTTTATTTTTGTCCAAACAGTACCTCTCTCTCTTTTTTTGTTTAATTTTTTATATTTATATATATAAATTAATTAATTAATTATACGCACAAGTAAGGAATTGCTTTTGCGTTTAATTGATTTTCATCAAAAGAAAAAAAAAAAAAAAAAAAAAGTAAAGAGCTTTTTGCGAGAGGGAGAAATTTGTAGGGATTGATGATAACGACGACGACGCACGATTACTGATTCATTAGTAGCAGCACTGATTTTTTTTTGTTGAAACCGTCTTCTTCTTCTTGCCCTTGTTCTCGGTTGACCCACAGTTAGACGCGTGTAAATATCAGGGATAATTTCGTCATTTCACTAAATATCT
Source organism: Macaranga tanarius (assembly GCA_949673435.1). Taxonomy (NCBI): domain Eukaryota; kingdom Viridiplantae; phylum Streptophyta; class Magnoliopsida; order Malpighiales; family Euphorbiaceae; genus Macaranga; species Macaranga tanarius. Next base: position 3,943 of record CATIWO010160302.1, on the reverse strand, counting down.
TTTTTTTTTTTTGGGGTGTCTTTGCCCCTTTATTTTTGTGCCTCCATAAATTTAAGTTATTAGTAGTAAATTATTTGTGAATTGCTGTTTAGGAATAAAATTTTTTTTGCCTTTACATTAAATTTTTGAAAAAAACTAATACACATTTATTGTTATGATTGATTAATTAATCATTTACAAATTAGCTAGTATATGAGCTATTTTCATTCAAGTTAGGTTTCTAGTTTAAGTTGTATTATATGCAATTAGTTACATTAAATTAATTATAGAAATATTTTATTATTTTTGTGATAATGCATGTGTCAAACTGGATCGGTCAGTATATAATAGGTTTTAAATATCAGTAATTTGAAAAAAATATATTGTGACATATATATTAAATGTAAATATAAATCTTTTAAGTATTTAATTATTTATACATTTCATGGTAAAACAAATAATTATAAATTTATTTACATTTAAAATATAAAAATGCAAAGTTATTTATTAATGTTGATAGAAATTTTAACATATTAATAAAATATAGAAAAATAAAAGACTAATTAATTAATTGATATACTTTTTATAGTGAATTATTAAAAACGGATATGAAGTGTAATTGGTATTTGTTTAATTAAACATAATTTATTGACTGTTAATATGACAAAATTAACCTCGAGCTGATGACATCAAAAGTGCTAAGAGTTGGTAATCTGTAGTAGGTGTGTGTGAAAGCTTAGTTTTCTATGTGATTAACTAATGATTGATTTTGATTTATTTTTATGAGTAAATTTTGTTAAATTATTATATATAATGTCTGAAAATAAATTTATAAACAAGTAAAAAAAATTCAGTCGTGCATTGTGTATACTAATTTTATTTTTTATTAAAATTTTATTTTATTTATTTTTATACCATTAAATAAAATAGCCCGTTGATTATTAAAGTACATATTGTTGCATACTTATCATAAAATAAATATTTATATGAAAATAAAGGAGTTACAATATATTATTACCTATAATAACCTACGCATGAGTAATATGTTTCTGAGTGACATATTAACTGAAATTAGTATATTAAAATTTTCACTGATATAAATACTATATTAGGCCATGAAACATAAACAAATAGATATATATATATATACGTACCTAGGAATAAAACAATCAAAATCATATATAAACAAAGTAAAATTCTAAAATATAGGTATAATTTTTGTGATTTATTTAATATCCTCTATCTTACATGATGATGATTTGTTAAATATAACACATAGCAAATTTCTAATGTATGTAATTTCATATATAATTACATACCTTTTTAAATAATAAGATATTTTTATTTAGTTATGAAAATTCATAAGTTTAATTGTGTTGTATAAAATAATGTGAAATTATCAATCTGTAAGTTAGTTTTTTTAAAACAAAAAAAAAAGTTAGTTTTAGATAGTAATTGATATAAATTTTATTTCTAAAATAAAATAATATACAATTAGCCACTCTAAATTTATTATAAAACCTAAAATTAAGATCTAAGAGGTAATTATATGTTTTTTGAGCATAAGAGGTAATTATATTTAATAAATTAAAAAGTTCACTTATTATAGTATAATTTCCAATTAACATTAATGTAACCATTTAATTTTAATTTATAACTTTATATTTATTTAAAATGTAATTCATAAAAACTTGTTATAAGAAAAGTTACTGATTTTTTTTTGTCTTAATTCTCAAAATTAATTCATTTAAATTAGGGGTTTATATATTTAAAAGCTAAAGTTAACTTGTAAGGGTTAAAGTATTATAAAATTAAAACTTAGGACTATATTAAAAATTTTGGGAAAACCATGGTCATATCCGATCTTAAAAATAATCCGCCACTAGTTAATAAATGCCCTTTTTTCCTATTTTAAAAAAAATGTTATGAATTTTATTTGAAGTCAATTTTTATTTAAAAAAATATTAAAAGATTTTAAACATTTGTCAGTTATATATTTTTTTTTTTGACATAAAATTTGTCAGTTATAATAATCCCCCACAAAAGCCAAAAATAGCATAAACGTTTTTTTTTACAATGTATTATTTTCCAAAAAAGGAAAATAAAAGTAATTAAAAACTCAAAAAAGTTACTACCAGAAAATAATATGAGATATTGTGTCTGAAAGAAAAAGGACAAATGAAAAAATCCAAAAGAAAAAAATGGTAACAAGTTCCATAAATCACAATATATGGTTGAGATATAATATTCTATATAATAAAAAATTCATCTAACATTAATTTTCACTCAATTGTTCAATAAATTTTTTGACATATAATTTGCATTTTAACGAATCAATATTTTTTTTTTATCGTTTTCATGTAAATTATATATGCAAAACAATTTTTTCAAATCTTGTTGAAATTAAGGATAATTAAATGTCAACATTAATTGCCAACAAAATTCACAATATAAGTAGCATATGAATTAATATCTCGAAGCATAGTTAATTTATGAAAATGGTCCCTTTTTGACAATGACCCCTAAAATGAATGTCTTTATCAGAAAATATGGCCATTTTTGTCTAAATAAAATGACAAAATATTATAGAGAGATCTGCACAAACCAACATCATTTAGTCCAAAATGCATGTGATAAAAGAGAAATTTCATTTATCGTGGATCCTCTAGTCTTAATAATATAAATAAATATTATTTATATAAAAAATAAAAGGCAAACAACTCTTGTTAAAAATATCGAGCAAAATAAAAATTTCAGCATAATAAATATATTTTGTGTTAAATATCTAGTGGTTCATATTTTATTATGTTTAATTATATTAATCAGTTTAATTTGCATTCTTGTTAAATATTTAGTGATTCACGGTTATATTAATCGGTTTAATTTTTTTTTTTTTTTTTTGTCAGATACATTACATATAAAACTAACTCACATTGGAGAGTTTACAATAATATTGGTAGTAATCTTTAGCGATACAGCGATACTACAATTGTTATAAGCTATAATTAACAACTTATTACAAGCTATAAGAACTTAAAGCTATAACAACTATAAATATATATAATCCTAAGGGAGATAAAAATCTAGGACCATAAGATCCCAGAGCTTCAGCCTAGTCCAATTGGTGTAGGCCTCATCGGCTTAATTGGTTTAATTTATATCTATTAGTTATGACTTTTAGCATAATTTATTTTTTAACTTATTTTTTTTCAGAATTTTGGCATTGCGACTCCAAAATGAGAAGATTTTAATTTTCATTATATATCTATATATTGTAATGGCTAATTAATGTAGGTTCTATACTTGGTGTTTTATTTTATTGGTTTTCCTTCTTCCCTCACTTTCCTTCATTTTTCTTCTTTTCGTCTACAGAACTCAACCACTCGGTCCACTCTACTTTCTTTTATCAACTTTAGTACTTCATCTTTTCACTCTTCATCACTAAATCCTTAAACTTTATTTTTTTTTCACTTAAGTCTTTATTTCCTTACAATTTCATCTTCTTTCAATTTTTAAAATATATTCTTATTATTTCATTTTTAAATCAATTATTCACAACATAATATTTAACATATATAAATAAATTCTTAATCTACTACTTAAATCTCATTAATAAAATTTTAAAAGACATGGATGTTACATTAATTGTTATTTTGAATACAATATTTATTAATTAAAAATTATAAAATAATAAATTTTATTACTATTTTTATATTATTAACTTAATTAAGGTAGAAAGTACAAAATTAAATTTTTTTATTTAAAATAATTAATTTCAGTTTTAAACTGACAATAAAAATTTTTAATATTCACTTAATAATATTTTATTTATATGTATAGTTTTGAATAATATCAATTTAAAATTAAAATAAAATTTATCTTTGCATAATTAATTTTTGTTGACTATTTAATTATGAATTTTAAATTTTTAAAAATATTTTCTTTATATTATAATTTTGAATAA
>CATIWO010160288.1:0-42697 GCA_949673435.1 Macaranga tanarius | reverse complement strand
TTTTAAAATTAACCAATTGGTTAGATTGATCATAAATCATATATAGAATAAATTTATCATTGAAATTTAATATTGTATCAATGTTTTTGTAACACCCACAAACATAAGCATACATATGACCACAATCACATCCATACAAGTGGCACAAGGAAAAAGTTTTCGCAAATAATATGTATATATATATATATATATGTACTCATGTGCACATACATTGTTCACTACTCAACCCATCCATTACACAAAGCTAAAATGTATATATGGTATCATTACAAAATGTCAAAATGTCATATGATAATGGAGAAGGGTATGATTGCACCAAGCTCGCCTCTGGCCTACCTGAGATCACTATTAAATGCAGACTCCAAACTTGATATAACTATATCTTGAAAATATGAATGCAAAGGGGTGAGCTTGCGACTCAGTAAGTAATTACTAATACAATTATATAAATATTACTTCTCAAGAACTAATTAAGGTAACATTAAACTAATTTACACACCAAGTGTGTAATGATATAACATCCATGCTTGAAACATCATTTAAAAGCATATCATTAATGTAGACTTGAAAGTCGAAGTCATTACGAGAAATTAGGATCAATTAAGGGTCAAAAGAAAACAAAAATGTCTCCAGGTTGCTTAAGGATTGTGTAATCATGTAACAATCAAGTGCGAAATCTAAAAAATTTTAATTGCATGTAATAATTGCATCAAACATAAAACATATCCATGCCCATAGATCATATTGTTGGGTTCCGGATCATAATTACACAGCAGAAAATAAAAAATTTTGACCCTAAGAACCCCCACCAAGATTTAAGTAGTTTAGATTAAATCAATTTAATCGAGTCTAGAATCTTACCAAGCTGAATTCAAAGGCAAGATTGTAGGAAGAAAGAGAGGAGGTTTACTCCGGTGACACCCTACCTCGAGCCTTTCACTATTTTTTATCAGAATACAGACGCAGCCAAAAAGTAACGTCCTCTACCGGTATCCACATGAATAGAACACCCTAAAATGATGTTGGTGTGCTAGCACCTTTCTTCTTAATTTTCTCTCTGTTTCTTTCTCTAAAGGAACGTATTTTATGTATAATGATGTGTAAAGAGCTCTCCTCTATATGTGATATGTATCTATATATATATCCATATCAATTAGGGTTTGAAGAGTCCTACTCAAATACCAAAACACCTTTTGGTTTATTATCATTATATATATATAAATATATTTTTACCTTTTATATTTAATTATGGTAACTATTACCATAAATAAATTTTAATCAATTACACATAAAAGAGATAACTATCTGATTGGGCTGATAAGCCCAATATTCATTTTGGTTCTATTCTATGTGTGTGACCATGTAGGTTCACATAATATTGGCAATGGGCTTCTAATCTCATTGGTAGCCCACAAGTTATAAGTGGCTTATAGCAAGACATTATGACTATCCAAGTCATATAAAAGTCAGTAATTCGACATAACCTAATTAACAATAATATTACAGTCATTTTATACACAATATCTTCAAATTGAACATAAGGCATAGTTTATGTCATCTGTAATAATTCAATTATTTCTCGATCTCAATTAGACTAAAATTGATAACTCCTTATTAACTGATTTCAAGCCAGGCCATGCATTTACATTCAGTCTAATTTATCAAGGGGCCCATAGATATCCTTCTCATAATTAGTGAGGGACAAATTCCTTATTGATCATTCATACTCCTCACATGATTCATTTTATATCCAATCACAATCTATTACATCATCATGTTAAAGATAATATTAGAATGTGTCAAAATATAAACTCATCATGCAAGACTCTATAATTATCTCAGGTCTGAGGACTACAATAATATCATTGTAATGAGAATAACTTATGACAATTATCCTTGTAGTATTCTTATAGTGGGTCAATCCAGTACACCCTATGTACCTATGACTTGACTTTGTATCTCGTATATATGATCAGTAAAATATGATCATCAGTCAACCTCATACTAGTCTTCAATTATTTTCCCATAATAATAACCGACTATGGATAATTTAGAATATAACTCATTTGCCATCTAAGAATTTTACTATCAAGTCACACACTCGATGATCTCAGACAGAATTAAACATTCATGGAATTTAACAGAGTCAATATGAAAAATGCCTCTTTATTATAATGATGAAAAATAAACAAAGTCACAATATGGCCATAATACAATTGGCCTAAGGCACATCACTAATATATATCACCTGATAAATACATAACTAAACATGCATCAAGGACAACATGATATATCAATAATCAACCAAGTCATGCATTTACAATATAAGACCTAGCAACTAAGGGTTTGGTAACACTTACAAAACTCCAAGTTGGTAGCACGCTTGATAAGCTTTAGTTGATATTGATATACAAGCTCCTAGCTCCCCAAATATGAAGCCTCTAGCTTGATACACATGAATTGCATAATGAAGACCTCCAAGGATGGTTAAGCTCAATTCACAAGCCTCTCCTCTTTGACCCAAAGTGCTTGTAAGAACCCTCCAAGTTTGGATGTATGGAAACAAGGAAGCAACCTCCAAAGGATGATGGACTTGAAGTTGTACAACTCCTGTACACCAATGGTTTTTTTTAGTAAAAAGTATACAATACTTATGTATATTTGAATTCTCTACACTTGAAGAAGAAGAAGAAGGAAGAAGACACTCTCAATATTTTTCTATCTTTTGTTAGAATATCAAATGCTCTAAAAAATGTGCAAATGGAGTTGTGTGTTGGTTATCTCTACACTCTCCACTAATTATCAACATAAACAATATGATAATATCTTGAGTATCTCATACTCAAAGCCACATGCATAGCCATAGCTTGAGTATCTCATACTCAAGCTACATGCATTGCTATAGCTTAAGTATCTCACACTCAAGCTACATGCATTTGATAGATTGAGTATCTCATACTGTATCTATATACATGGTTTTGCTTTACAAGAGAGTAGGTAGTGTTTGGTTATATGGATAACCTTAGCCTTGATATCATTAATACTTAATGGATATGGGCTAAGGTTATGGGCACATGGGCTTCTCTACACTTTGAGAAGGCTCACTCCAAACCAATAGATAACTTATGGGCTAATTTAAAATCTTTAGATAAAGACTATACATAAGTCCATATTAAGTCCATCATTATCAATGTACTAGGTTCATCTCATGGTCCATATAGAAATTCATTAGGAGGTAAATATTAATCTAGTCCTTGAACTTAATATCACATATTAAATCAAGTTCAAATTAATATTTATTTAATTACTATTAAGTCCCAATCTTTGAATTTAAATTTCGGGATATGCTAGATCCCTACATACGTGCAAATCTAATTCAATTAATTTAATTAATTAATTAAACTCTTTTTTAATTAATAATCAAATTAATATTAATCTTCATAAGTGCAACTTTTATGTGTGTGACTTACTAGATTTAAGTCTAAATGACAATGAGAAATAATATTAACACTTAATATCATGGAAATAAAATACATTTCCATACTAAATGTGAAAACCTCAATTAATCACATTTGGTTCCTATAAGTCATGAGTGACCCCTAAGATGTAACGACTACTCAAATAGAAATGAATGCTTTATGTAGATCCATAAGAACCACAGAATACAATTACCGTGTACTAAATATCCTTTCATTACAAGATCCCGATATTGGCTAGAGTCACAGTTTAGTCAAACTCTAATTGCCTCAATCATATGACCTCATCTTAAGTTCAATTCTCGATAAAACACAACTACTGTTAGAAACTCTTTTCTAGCACCGAAACTCTTTTCGGGTAAGTGGAGTTTGACCTGGTCAGGTACTTATTCATCAAGAATAACTTTGATAGTATAGGATCTTATCCCGGTTCACTCCAGGTAATGAATTATATCTTGGTTGATCACTCATCCCTGCATATAACTAACTAGAGCCACCACACTCCATATGCCTACACGTGGCTAGCACAGGTATGTAAGCGGTAATAAATTCTAACCATCCATATATAAATGACCATGTTGCCTCAGGTTGAAGGACCATATGTATTATTATATCCAAGATTATGATTGTTGACTTAAGTGAATATCCATGCAATCACAAATCTTACGTCACTATTTGACCACTTATCACATGAGTATCCCTATGTCTATTATAATATCTCATATCAAATAGTATGAGACTCACTATCTCCCACTATCGATATCATATAAGGATCAAGAAAAATAGACAGAGGTGATAGTCTAGAGATTAATACTACCCATATATTAATCCAACGACTATGAACTTTTATAGTATATGTACTAAATAAGTTTATTACTCATATTATCAACTCTTGATGATAAACTTATCTAACATTATACTAAGGGCAAACATTTAAATAAATAAATACTTTAATTTAAATGAATATTTTATTACCATAGGAATAAATATACAATATTTATATACAATAATGGTCATAGGGCACATCTATACTAACAGCTATGCCCAGGGCCTGGCGCTCACCAGTCATTGGTGATCGCCAGTGGCTTAGTCTACCTTGAAGGATTGGCGATCGCCAGTGGTGCCAGTGGTTCGGCTTGCGAGAAGGGACTGGCGATCACCAGTAGCCTGATTCCAGCTACTAAACCACATCCATTTGGATCACGTATGGAGTCCAACTCACACTTTAACATACTTTAATAAATGATATATCGATATACAAAGTATACAAAATTTAGCTTATAGGCCTGACATACCCTTTTTATGTCAACTTCCTTCATCCACAACTATGTGTACACATTCAATTCACATAAAAACCAGAATTCAAGCACACATATGCAAGCATGAACTCAAAAATCACATATCAATTTTCATCATTCGGTATCCGCATAGTCACATTTCACGATACATTTAGTATTCATAACCAATTCATATATAAAGGATTATATATATATATATAGTCATATATGTGCACTTGCACTCATCATCTCTAAGACTCACAATCATCAATTACATTCATAGAAGAATATAAATATAATCAATAAACATTTGAGTGCACCTCACATAATCTCTCATCTCAATACTTTATTTAATATCTGCATTCATCTCAACAATAAGAGATAACATCTCATAATGATTCATATAAAGGCAAGAGTTGATACACTCACATCTCAATCTCAATAATTGGTATTCGGTCGGAACCATTCTCCCACAATTACATTGCACTTAATATATTTTTACTTATTCAAATTGTCGACGGACACTTAACCAATCAACATAGTTATCAATTAATATTCTCGATGGATACTTAGCCAATCGACATAATATCAATACTCTTGTTGACAAAAATTAGCCAATTAACATAATCATTATTTCATTTTCTCGATGGTTACTTAACCAATCGATATAATCATTAATACTCTTATTGACGGACACTTAGCCAATCAACATAATCATCAATACTCTTATTGAAGGACACTTAGCCAATCAATATAATCATCATTTAATATTATCGGAAGTCACTTAGCCAATCGACATAATCAACATTCCACATTGTCGATAGTCACTTAGCCAATCGACATAATCAATATTTCATATTGTCGACAATCACTTAGCCAATCGACATAATTAACATTTCATATTTCATATCCACATTTATTCATAAACATAGTATCATTATACTCAATAGACCAAACTCAAGTTCATAATATATACACACGTACAACCATAAATTCAATACCATCACATTTCATATTTACCACATTCAATCATATACCTCACAACAAATACATCATCCTCACTCTTATATGCAAATATTAATCACATTCCATATCAAAACTCAAAATTCATAATTCATCCAATATACTCATCTTCTCAGTCTCAATCACCCAAAGATAATTAAACAAGTAAAATTCACATATTTCCTTCGTTATTAATATGAGTTTGTATCATCCATATGCATTTCTTATAATTGATAGTACATTTCAAAACCAAGTCCACAATATATTTACTTGGTATATCCTATAAGCATTATTGTTCACCTGTGATTCTTAATTTATCAATTACTAAAATAAGATTAATATTTAATTAACAATATTAACATCTCCTTGCATCTCATTCATTATAGATTAATAATTGCTTACCAAAGGTGCTTCCCAAACTTTAAATGAGAAGAGTTCCCCTAGTTGGTTGTATTCTCCTTGTCTCTTTTAGCTTCTATACAAAGCCACATATCAAACACACATACAACACAACACACTTGCACTTAAGCTCAACTAGTGCAATTTATTATCTCGAGTTTAACATACTCTAATGTCATGTATACAAATTCCATTATCATGATTTTATTACAGAAGCTAGGATTATGAGTCTAATTTTAATTTCAATTGGAATTACTCAGTTCAGACATGTAAAGAATTATTTATGGATTTTTAAATAAAATTGGATTGTACAGAACTATTAGTGTGAGCAATAAAATGTCGAGCTCTGTTAGACCCTTTTAATAATAGATTCGATTCAAACTCAAAATATAAAAGTTGTAGGCGGCTCTCTAAAGTTTCCAAAAAATCTAACCTTGCTCAATTTAGACTCTACGTCTCAAGTTATGGTAAAAAATCTAAGACTGATAAATAGGGAAAACAGAGCACGAATTTTGCAATAATTACTACTTAACTTTAATTATCAAAAATGCATGTAAAGCTTACCAATTGATGCTCCAATTACTTAAAGACCTCCTAAAGCTTCCTAAAACTCTAGTTAGATGATTATTAAAAGATCAAAATCTCCAAAACTTATTAAACATCACTCTTCTCTTTTCCTTCTCTAATTTTCTTCTTCAATCTCTACACTACTAATACACATACACATGTACACACATAAGTGTACTAATCACAAGCTCTCATTGCATATAGGTGTACCCTTAATTAATGCATAGTTATAATTAAAGAATAAAAATTAAGATACTTATGGGTATTTATCACCATAATATCCTTTCACCCCCTTAATGAAATAGGATTATTATATAATAACCCCTAACTTTCAATTATGACAAACCAATCCCATTTTCTTTACAATTAGGTCCCTCTTTATAATACATAAATATACTCATGCTTAAACTAAATCTACTATTCTACTATGTATAAAATAAAATATATAAGGAAGGAGTAAGTATACTAGAATGCGGGTATTACATTTCTCCTCTCCTTAAAAAAAATTTTGTTTCTGAAATTAACTATTCCCTAAATAACAATACTTCTTGAACTTAATTTCTCTTTATCTTTATTGCAAAAGTCCTCATAATAACTTTTGATTTCTAAATTATACTTTTCAATTATTCAACTTAAATCTCCGTCAAACATACTAAATGATAATATGCCATTTCACCCTTTATAATATTATTGTAACACCTGCATCTTAGATGCATCATTCATGCAGTGTACCTTTTATATATATATAGAGTAGAGTCATGAATTGCATCTAAGTGGAGTATGTGCATATTAGTAGAGAGGGACCTATTTGTAAGGTAAGTTTGGACTAATTTATTATAATAGAAAGTTGTGGATTATTATATAATAATCCTAGTTCATTAAGGGGGGTGAAGAGTTATTGTGGTGATATTTGTTGTTAATTATCAAGATTATTAGTATTATTTTATTTGGTGATAAATTAGCATTTAATTAAAGGGGCACCTACTTGCACAAATGGTGACTTGTGATTGGTGGGTGTATTTGTGTGTATATATGTTTGAGTTTAGTGTGTAGAAATTTTGTTGTAAGAAAGAAGAGTGATTTTGAGAGGTTTTAGGAGAATTGATCTTTCTCTACTCATCTAGCAAGGGTTTTGGGAAGATATAGAAGATCCATTAGCCATTTAAGTATCATTTAAGTAAGCTATACATTTATTTTTGATTAATTGAAGTTAGGTCTTGATGTGTGAAATTCATGTTCTATTTTTATATTGCATTAGTCCTAGTATTTTTATCATAATTTAAGTTTAAAGCTCTGCTTTGAGCAAGATTAGATGCTCTGAAAACTTCAAAGAATTCTCTATAACTTTTATGTTTTGAGCTTGAGTATATTTTACTATTAAGATTGTCTGGCAGGGCCCGATATTTTCTTGCTCAGTCTATTGACCCTATTTTGCCCGATTTTAATCAAAAATCTATAATAAATTCTATACATATCTGATTTGAGTAATTCCAATTGAAATTTGTAGTAGACTCATATTACTAGCTTCAGTATAAGTTTCATGATCATTGGACTTATGTGGGAAATATTGGGATACATTGAACCTTGAGCATGGAGTTGCACCTAGTTATATTTGAGTGCAAGTGTTATGTTGCTTTGTGAATTGATGTATGATTATGTGTAGGCATTAAAAAGGATAGAGAAGATACCAATCACTATGAGAGCTTTTCTTTTGAAGGAGTTGAAAATACTTTTGAGTAAGTAATTATTAATATAATATATATATATATATATATATATATATATATATATATATATATATATTAATTCTCTTGAATATGAGAAATGTATTACTATGAATGATTTGAGCAAAATATGTGATGTGATATGAAATAAATATATAGTTTATGGGAATGTTGAATTGTGATTTAATGTGGTATGAAGTGAGATATGGCTATTGAAATATGAATTGTGTATGTGTATGTGGCTTGATTGAATGATTGTGAGGATATGTGTGATAGTGGGGCTAAGCCGGGCGGATAGCCTCCATTGAATATGAAATCTGGGACTGAGCTGGGTAGATAGTCTCAGTAGTGGTCACATGTGAAAATATTAATTGTGAGATGGGCAAGCTGAACTGGGCGAAAAGCTACCCAATAATGTATATCTGAGAATGTGACCACTTATGAGAAAAGCACTTGTGAGATGGTTCTAGTCGAATACCAAACTGTAGTGTTGTGATATGAGTGAATGAGGTTTGGTTTCATGTAATAATATGTGATTATTACTTTACTTGGTTACGATATGTATGAATTGATATATATGAGTAATGAGTTATAATGTAAGCTAAACTTGGTATACCTTGAGTATATGTTGGGTATATGATTTGTATATTTTTTGGAGATGTTTCCCATGATTTCTATAAAGGATTGGTATGTGTTGAAATTAAGGTTATAGTTCCTATTTGAACCTAGTCAAGTAAATCTTTGTTATATGTTCGGCTTAATTAGTTCTTGAGAAGTGATATATGTATAGTTATATTATTAATTGCTTATTGAGTCGCAAGCTCACCCCTTTGTATCTATTTTTCAGGAAATAATTAAAAAAACTTGAAGTTTGTTGAGTTAATGACTTCCGGAGGCCCCGAGGTGTGCTTGGTGAAATCATCCTCCATCCTCATTAGTCATACACCACTTGCATTTTGTAATGAGATTATGAACACTCTATTTGTATGTAATGGTTGTGTCAGGAATACACTATATATGTGCATTATGTAATGGATTATGAAGTTTATATGTATGTTTTGTGAAGATGCTAAATATTTGAATGTTATTGGGATGAGCAAGTTAAGCATATTCTATGAGAGATATTATTCAAGAAGCATTGTTTATAAATATATTATGTGTGTGCTTTGAAAATAGGGATTTATTTAAGTTAGTATTGAAACAAGGAGGGGCTGCCTCTAGGCATTGGTGATCGCCAGTTGTCTGGAGATCACCAGTCCCTGGCTAGTTCCAAACACTAGTGAGCGCCAGTGGCTGGTGACCGGCAGTCCTCTGTGGCAGACTTCTTTATTAAAAAAAATTATTATACTTATGCTTGATCAATTGTTTCACTTGCTTGTATAAATGTGATGTATGTTGAATACAGGAATGTACATGGCATGTATTTATATTCATGTGTTGGTAAGGATTTTCCTTTGAACATGTGTATAAATGTGATTGAGGCCACGTGGTACGGGTCTCACAATCATATTCCCAAATGCATGCAATAACGTAATCACAATATTCCATATTATTCTTAACCATCCCCGTTTTGGTACCATTGACAGGTATAACTTCTCAGTAGAGCTTGACACTCTACTTTTAATTAATAACCTCTTCTATGCTTCTTTTCATTGTCAGCCACTAATTAGAAGACTTCAGGCCCCAATGTTGTCCCGATTCAACACCTTCTGATAAGTATATACTTCAATCTCTTGATATTTGTTGAACATTAATAATAATTTTCCATATAATTATTCTCTTCAAATCTTTAATGGTTAAACCATAATAGCGCTAATTTGGAATCACAAGATAAGATATTGGCTTCATGAGATCATAATTTCATAACTATCCAAATATAGCGGTCACGCACATATTCTGTTTCTAGTCTTGAAACCTTAACATCACCCATTAAACTTTCATCCCCAATCAATAATGCAAACAAAAGAATAATAGCAGTTATTTTTCTTTGCTTTCCAAATCTTTATTTACCAGTTTCAATTTATTTCCTTAATAATTATGCATATAATATGGCACTTTTTTCACCTCATAATTTATTTTAGCTGAAATAATATACAACTATATCTTCTGTAAAGTTGTTCATCATGTTTTTCTCAACTTAATAAATAGATAAGAGTGCCTTTCAAAGTTACTACCACCCTGCTTCCAATTCCGTTTTGAGTACCATTGTAGCGGTTTTTAATAAATCAAGTCAATCTTCACTAAGCTGTTATTCAATTATCTATAACTAACATATAACCACACATTATCATCTTCTACTTTAATAAGCTGAGTTTATTATTTTGCCATAATAAATTGTTCAATTTATCAATCAATCTTTTTCAATTTCAAGTCCGCTTTCCGATACTGAAGTAGCTTTCAATAATTTTTTTTCAAAAACATATCTGAAATCTCTAATTATAAATATATCCATTACCTGTAGTTAATCTTTCTTGAATCTTCGATATTAACTATATAAGTTTTATACTTATCTCGAATCACATAAGATAAAGCCACAATGAAAATCAAACAATAGATATAATTCCTCTTATACCTACTGCTATTAATTTCCTATATGTTGGAACATCTGTATGTACCTTTTCTATATAATAATTCACCATAATATAATAGTTCCATTCCTCATTTATTCTCAAAATATCTTTAACTCTCTTTTCATTTTCTGAACTATTAAGTTCATTATATTATTTCCTATTTGAAGCAGAATTTCATCATCAAGTTAGTAATCATATCATCTCAATAAGCATAAAAAAATTCATGCCACATTTTAAACAATTAAATTGTAATATATACTTATGTAAATAAATATTTGAACTTAAAAACTGATTTGTCCGCACCAATGCATTTTAGATAAGTATGGTATATGTACCTGCATCTATTTTTGTTATTTCAGGAGTTTCTTATCTTATGAGGGCATATGTCTTACTTGACTATGAGTTTGACCTTTAAACCCAGTTGCTATTATTGTATCATTTCCATTTCCTCTTTTTCCTCGACCTCTTCCTCGGTGGTTCTATGGTATATTTAACCCGGCACTACTTTGATTCATCATTTGAGATCTTTCATCATTTTTCTTTATTGGACAATCTATGATAAAATGTTCGAATTGTCTACAATGATAACACACTTTCAGTTTAGTTCTCCAATATTCTCCTAAATAAAATTTACCACAATTATTGCACATTGAAGTTGTTGTACTATCCATAGATTTGTTTTTATCAATATCTTTTTTATTATCTATTTTTCCAAAACCTATATTGTATGATTCTTTCACTAATTGATCAAACTGGATCATTCTACTTTTCTTGAATCGACTTTGTTGAGTGCCCGTGCTTTTAAGAAATAAATCATCTCCTCTCTCAGTTGGTGTAGTAAAGGTATTTATAGTTCTCTTCTTATTAGTTTTTGAAATATTCTTTTATAGTATAATATAGTGCCACCTCCAAATGGTCTCTATAGGTTGGTGGCTTTACTGCTATTTTTTCTCTTATTTCAAGATTTAGTCCCCTTTCAAATTTATTTCTTTTCAATTCTTCAGTGGCTACCTCTTCAGGTACGTATCTTGATAATCTTATAAATTGAACTTCATAATCAGCCACAGATAAGTCATTTTACTTCAATTTAAGGAATTCAAGTTTCTTCCTATTTTTGTATACAATCGGCATATATTTATCTGAAAATTCCCTTAAAAAGTCCACTCAGGTTAATGACATTGGCACATTTCTGCTCCCCGACAAGGTTTCCCACCAATTTAGTGAATCTTGCTCAAATAAAGACACTGTATAAAGTACATTCAAATTGATCTAACACCCCTTCAGTATTTCTTAGCCACTCTTCTACCACCATTGGATCAATAGTTCCAGTAAAAACCTTAGCACATTGTTTTCTTATCTTTTCATAGTTATCGTCAAGAGTGCTTTAAGTTGGTTTTGAGCTATCCCCCTCATAACTTGAACAAATTCTTGCATAAATGGAGGATAAGCAACTTATGGAGGAGTAGGTTGTGGTTATGACTGTTCATGTTCAGGTACATCTAATGCATGCATAGGTCTTTGCCTCTGTACAGACTCAGGTGACTCTTCCAGGATAGTGTGAGGCGCTTGGTGTCTCTCTATCCTAACATTGTATAACACACATCAACTATATGCAACCCATGAGTTATGCATGATATGCCATGAATGCATCATATTCTTATGCCTAAGGGAATCTAATCCCTGCTCTGATACCACTTAATGTAACATCTATAAATATAAGCATATATATGGCCACAATCACATATATACACGTGGCACAAAGAATTTTTTTTCCGTAAATAATATGTACATATATATATGTACTCATGTGCACATACATTGTTCACTACTCAACCCATCCATTACACAAAGCTAAAATGTATATATGGTATCATTATAAAATGCCAAAATGTCATATGATAATGGAGAAGGGTATGATTGCACCAAGCTCACCTCTGGCCCACCTGAGATCACTATTACATGCAGACTCCAAGCTTGATATAACTATATCCTAAAAATATGAATGCAAAGGGGTGAGCTTGCAGCTCTCTAAGTAATTACTAATACAATTATATAAATATCACTTCTCAAGAACTAATTAAGGTAACATTAAACTAATTTACACACCAAGTGTGTAATGATCTAACATTCACGCTTGAAATATCACTTAAAAGCATATCATTAATGTAGGCTTGAAAGTCTAAGTAATTACGAGAAATTAGGATCAATTAAGGGTCAAAAGAAAACAAAAATGTCTCCAGGCTGCACCCAGGGCTTGGCTTTCGCCAGCCACTGGCTATTGCCAATGGCTTAGTCTGCTTTGAAGGACTGGCGATTGCTAGTTGTGCCAGTGGTTCAGCTTGCAAAAAGGGACAGGTGATTGCCAGTCACTGGCGATCACCAGTAACCTGATTCCAGCTACTGAACCAAATCCATTTGGATCACATGAGGAGTCCAACTCGCACTATAGCATACTTTAATCAGTTATATATCAATACACAAAGTATATAAAATTTAGCTTATAGGACTGACATACCCTTTGTATGTTAATTTCCTTCTTCCACAACTACGCATACATATTCAATTTACATAAAAACCAGATTTTAGGCACTCATATGCAAGCATGAACTTAAAGACCACATATCAATTTTCATCATTCGGTATCTGCATAGTCACATTTCACGATACATTTAGTATTCATATCCAATTCACATATAAAGGATTTTACATATATATATATATATATATATATATATCCATATATATGCACTTGCACTCAACATCTCTAAGACTCATAATCTTCAATTACATTCATAGAAAAATATAAATATAATCAATAAACATTTGAGTGCACCTCACATAATCTCTCATCTCAATACTTTATTTAATATCTGTATTCGTCTCAATAATAAGAGATAGCATCTCATAATGATTCACATAAAGGCAAGAGTTCATACACTCACATCTCAATCTCAATAATTGGTATCTGGTCTGAACCATTCTCACATAATTACATCACACTTAACATATTTTGACTTATTCAAATTGTCCATGGACACTTAGCCAATCGATATATTTATCAATTAATATTGTTGACGGACACTTAGCCAATCAACATAATATCAATACTCTTGTTGACGGACACTTAGCCAATTAACATAATCATCATTTCATTTTATCGACAGTCACTTAGCCAATCAACATAATCATCAAAACTCTTATTGACGGACACTTAGCCAATCAACATAATCATTAATACTCTTGCTGAAGGACACTTATCCAATCAACATAATTATCATTTAATATTGTTGACGGTCACTTAGCTAATCGACATAATCAATATTCCACATTATCGACGGTCACTTAGCTAATCGATATAATCAACATTTCATATTTTATATCCACATTTATTCACAAACACCATTATACTTAATGGACCAAACTTAAGTTCATAATACATACACACGTACAACCATAAATTCAATACCATCACATTTCAAGTTTATCACATTCAATCATATACCTCACAACAAATACATCAACCTCACTCTTATATGAAAATATTAATCACATTCCATATCACAACTCAAGATTCATAATTTATCCAACATACCATCTTCTCATTCTCAATCACTCAAAGATAATTAAACAAGTAAGATTCACACATTTCATTCACTATCAATATGAGTCTATATCATTCATATGCATTTCTTGTCATTGATAGTACATTTTCAAAACCAAATTCATAATATATTTACTTGGTATATCCCACAAGCATTATTATTCACCTACAATGCTTAATTTATCAATTACTAAAATAAGATTAATATTCAATTAACAATATTAACATCTCCTTGCATCTCATTCATTATAGATTAATAACTGTTTATAAAAGGTGCTTCCTAAACTTTAAATCAGAAGAGTTTTCCCTAGTTGGTTGTATTCTCCTTGCCTCTAGTAGCTCCTACACAAAGCCACATATCAAACACACATATAACACAACATACTTGCACTTAAGCTCAACTAGTGTAATCTATTATCTTAAGTTTAACATGCTCTAATATCATGTATACAAATTCCATAATCATGATTTTATTACAAAAGCTAGGATTATGAGTCTACTTTCAATTCCAATTGGAATTACTCAGTTCAGACATGTATAGAATTATGTATGGATTTTTGAATAAAATTAGGTTGTACAGAGCTATTAGTGTGAGCAATGAAATGTCGAGCTTTGTTACACCCTTTTAACAATAGATTCGGTTTAAACTCAAAATATAAAAGTTGTATAAGGCTCTCTAAAGTTTCCAAAGAATCTAACCTTGCTCAATTTAGAGCTCTACGTCTTAAGTTATGGTAAAAACTCTAGGACTGATAAATAGAGAAAATAGAGCATGAATTTTGCAATAATTATCACTTAACTTCAATTATAAAAAAATGCATGTAAAGCTTACCAATTGATGCTACAATTGCTTAAAGACCTCCTAAAGCTTCCCAAAACTCTAGCTAAATGATTAGTGAAAGATCAAAATCTTCAAAACTTATTAAAAATCACTCTCCTCTTTTCCTTTTCTAATTTCCTTCTTCAATCTCTACACTACTAACATACATACACATGTACACACACAAGTGTACTAATCATAAACTCCCATTGCATATAGGTGTCCCCTTAATTAATGCATAGTTATAATTAAAAAATAAAAATTTAGATACTTATGGGTATTTATCACCATAATATCATTTCAACCCCTTAATAAAATGAGATTATTACATAATAATCCCTAACTTTCTATTGTGGCAAACCAATCCCATTTCCTTTACAATTAGGTCTCTCTCTACAATACATAAACATACCCATACTTAAATTAAATCTACTATTCTACTATGTATAAAATAAAATGCATAAGGAATGAATAAGTATACTAGAATGCAGGTGTTACAATTTTTATATAAAATAATGATGATATTAGTTAAAAGACTGAGTGTAAAAAAGAAAAAAAAAAAGAAACACATGATGTTTAAATGTTGAAAAAAACCACATGCCTAAATTTACCAAAAGACGAAACCACAAAGTACAAACTTGTAATTATCCCACACACATATATATAAGTGTGATTAAAATTAGATAAATAGAATTTAAGAGTAAAAAAAATACATTTACTCTTAAAATTGAATGGTGAAGAAAGCAATATATACACACACACACACATATATATATTAAAGGGACAAAGGTATAAATGATGTCTAAATTTTTTAATTTTTACTATTTTGGCGTTTAAACTATTTTTTTATATATATAATCAAGTGTCTAAATTAGTAAAAAAAATTCTACAATGAAGTCTTTAGTAGGTTTTTATAGGTTAAAGTGCTTATATATCTTTTTTTATACTAGACTTTTTTTATTCTAGTTTCTTTTTTTGAAAAATTTTAAAAATAAAAATATCTTTTATTTATTAAACTAAAATAGAAATCGAAATACATTTTTATTTTATTTTATTCATTTTATTGGTTGAAGTTATTTTTTTTATTTCATGATTTTAGTTAAAACAAATTTTTTATTTATTAAAAAAATATATTTTGGTTATAATTATGTTAACTATTTGCATGATCAATTTCTAACCAACCTTTGTTTTGACTTTGACAATCAATTTTGGAGTACTAATATGTATATTTAAGTGTGTTTATAAGTTAGGATCAAACTGTACTCAATGGATGAAGTTAAGCAAGTCTAAAAGTGAGCAAAACATGAAGGCAGGGATGCTCATGAATGGCATTACGATCGTGAGCATCCCCACAAACCAAGCGAAGCCAAAACAAGTCAAGCAATCAAAAGGTAGACTGCTCATGAGCTTGATCGCAATTGTAACTAAGCCTCATGATCGACATCAATTTCTTTAAAACATCCCTCAATATGCTTGATTATATGATATTCTCTCTACTAAAGACTTTGGATATTGCCTTTTGATTATTCTGTAATTCTCTAAGCTTTTGTACTCTGATCATCGTCATAAAAATAATTGTTTTACTCTACCATAGTCACTTGACATAAGAGTAGGCGACTCACCTGTTCTGATACCAACTAACGTAGTAAGGTAGCGTTAAAAATAATAATAGTACACAACTAAACTTTTAAAAACAATTAATTAAGTTTCAAACACAAACTTAACACGAATTAAGAGGAATTTAATTGTATTATTTTTTTAATTCATCAAAATAAGAGAACAAGGGTTACATATTCTTAGAATGACACAAGTCTACCAAACCTAAACTATTTAGAAACTAAAAGTCAAATAGTATCATCGCTAAGATAGGAAAATTAAATCCATCCTAAATAGGAAAGTCGGAATTTACTTCCTAATTAAATATAACTAAATAAGAAAACTTTAAATATAGCAATAATAATAATAATAATAGCAATAATCATAATAATAATAATAATAGTAATAATAATAGTAATAATAATAATAATAGTAATAATAATAATAATAATAATAATAATAATAATAGCAATAATCATAATCATAATAATAATAATAATAATAATAGTAATAATAATAGTAATAATAATAATAATAATAATAATACAACCCCTCTTCATAATTGATTAAAAATAATATAAATAATAATAATATAATCGAGATGCATAAAAATAAAATCTCACTTTAATTGTGAAATTTTTTATCGTCATTTTTTAATGGCATTGAAAGAGCTTTTTCTATTTACAATTTGAGCATCCAAATTTTCCACTCAATGGCTTTAGTTAACCATCCATTGACTTTTTGGTCGTTACATGAGTGCGATTGTAGAAAAATTTATAAAATGTTTATAGTCCATAGTTGAAATATCATGAATAAATTTTAAAATGAAATATCTAAACTTCATAAAAGAGAGCCATCAACATTTTATAAAGGGTATTAAATATTTTATAAAAGAAAATTAAAAAATTTTAACAAAAAAATCAATGAGATATGTATTTGTTGGAATTAAAAATAAACACAATAATAAAAGATAACTACCGACCTAAAAAATGATTGGCAGTGAGTAAAATAAAAATTTTAACAAATAATAAAAAATAAAGAGAAAGAAAAAAAAGGCTAGAGTTCTTTTTCCAGCGCCTTGGTTTGTAATGTTTTTTTATTTTGAACAATAGTTAAAGATTTCATTTAAAAAAAAAAAAGTAAAAATACAAGAGATTACAAGAATTTGACAATAGATCCAACCAAATCTATCAACTAAAATTTTGATTCAGAGACTAAAACAAATAGTCTAAGAAATCTAAACTAATTAATCACAAGAGCCCACAACTAAACTAGATGTGGATACCTTCCATGAACCTAACATGTACTCAGCTCCAAAAAGGGATACACACAGTTATTTTGGGATAGTTTAAACATACAACTGTGATAGTTTAAATATTTTGTTTTGAGAAGTTTGTTGTTTTTAAAGAAGAAATAATTAGAGATCCAGATCTGAGCTCAAACTTCAAGTTTGATGTGTTTTCATCTTCAGATGCCTCTGCCTCCTCAGATTAGATCAGTGACAAGAATTATATCTTCATATTTTGATTCTTTTAATTTTTCAATAAATTCATCCTTGCAAAACTCTATATTTTGGGTATAATTTGCATTTGAAACCAAATTATTTGTGTTTAACAAAATTACAATTTCTTTTTACCATTTTTGAAAATTATATATACAAATTCTCCAAATTTTTCATTTTATTGCATCTCCATTAATTTAGGTTTAAACTATGAAAATATAATTGTTTAGTGGTGATACCAACTCCAAACTAATTTCTGGTGGAGTTAATGAGAGTTGAGATGCTTGCCTTCGCTTGAAAAAGGAAATCATTTATAGGTAGCTCAAATTAGAACTATTTTTGAATAGAACCAACTTTGTTTTAAGTTGGGATTAATTGAAAAAAGAAGATACAAGACAGGAAATAAATCTATATTTCATCAAATATTAGGAAAAATTTAACTAAAATAAAGTGATAAATTATTTGAACTAATTTAACATTTGAGGCAAGGTTATTAATAGCACATATGAATTGATATTTTGATAAAATTGAAACTATTTAAAAAATTCATAGAAAATTAATACAAATTAATAATAAAAAAGATAAAATTAAAATTCATTTAAAGTTTAATAAATAAGATCATTAAATTAAATTTAGTCATGTTTGCATAATCCTAAGCCAAATAATTAGTAACGATAAAATTGAAGATAAAATAAGCTTAAGTTACAAAAATTAAAAAATAACTAGTCATAAATCTACATATATTTTATTTAATTAGTTATAAATAAAATAAAATAATTTCAATATATTAATTAAATATTTTTAATAAAATAGAAACTATAAATTAATTAAGTAGTTTTTGAAAAATATGAATTCACCTTCTTTTAATTTTAATTCCATACTCTTTTGTAAGGATGCCAAATGATATAATTTTAACTTAATATTTTAGAGATCAATATATATATATTCATTAAGTAATTTTTAGAAAATAAAATTCATAAAATATAAATACTATTTAGGAGTCTAATTATAGAATAGAAAAATGTATATATGAACTCAAAATCATTAGAACAAAGAATAATCAGATCTAATTTTTAATAAAAAAAATTAATTTAGAGAACGCTTTTTTAAGAGAATTTGGAGAAAGTTTGATAACTCAAAATTATCATTTAAAATTAATAAATACTAGGAATTTTTCTAGAATTTCATGTGAATTTTTTGTTAATAAATAATACTTTTTGTAGAACTTTAATAAATTTGAAAGAAAATTCTAGAGAAAGAATGGAGAAATTCTCTGAAAATTATTATTCGAAAAAGATTATCAAGTCCAATTCATAAGACTAATAGTCATTTATGGAAAAACATCTAGCATTGGCAAGTTCCTCTATGAATCTGAACATTTATATGGATGGCATCAAAAGAACGCCTTCTTACTAATGTTAAGATGGTTCACAGATATTTAGCTAGAGGAATCAAAGCTTCATGTATTGAGAGACTATGTCATTGCTAAAACTTTTTGGAACTAGATAATTTTGTTCAATCATAGGGCTAGTTCCTTTACCTTTAATTTGAAAGATTGGATGTGTGTAAATTTTTTTTTTGTGCAAATTAGACATGTGGTGAGTTGGATTGGCCCTATATTTTTGAAGTTTTCATTTTATGTCTATAGCTTTTGAGGAACTATATAGTGTTTTAGTAGAACTATAGTCCTATTAATAAGGTGGATGTTATTTGGCATGGTGTGAATGTAACACCCATCCTAAAACATACGTAAGTATGACGTATATAATATATTTTATGTATGCTAGATGGTGGGTTTTAATTAAGTTTAAGATTGTATTGGAATAGTAGAAAGGGACTAGAGTGTAAGGGCTTGATTGAAACAATAATAAGTTTAGGGACTAGTTAGGAAGAAGAGTGATTCATTAAGGACTAAAGTGGATATTTGGTTATAAATATCACAAATTTTAGTCTGATCCCTTCAGTTCCAACGTGACTTATATTTATTTACATAAGAAGGGAGTGTGTGTGAGAAGAGGAAAGTTGCACCATTTTACTTTCAAAAGAACAAGGATTTTGGTGAGGAGAGAGAGTGAATTTGGATGAGAAGTGGGGAGTTCAAGCTCTAATTAGCAACCTCCTAAGTGCAAGAACACCTCTTGGTAAGTGAATTGAGTTTAGATAGAGTTTTTGGTAGTTATTCTCGTGCTCTATTTTTGCTGATTTTTAAGACTCGATAATTTGGCTATAACTAGAGTTATACAGCTCTGATTTGAGTGAGGTTAGGCTTCCTAGAAACTTGAAAGAGTCCTCTTCAATTTATATGTTTTGAGTTTTACTTGAATTCGTTGTTAGAAGGGTCTAATAGAGTCAAATATTTCAGTGCTCACTAAATACTCTATTTTGGACTGAATGGATTCTAAAATCTATAATTAATCCTGCACTTGTCTAAATTGAATGATTCCAATAGGAATTTGAAGAAGACTTAAAACCCTAGCTTTGGTAGAAATTTAGAGGTTTTTGGATTAGTGTGTGTAACTTTGGGTTTATTTTGAATTAGGAGCATTTAGTTGCACTTTATGGTGTTTTAAATGAATTGCTATGTTTAAGTGTTAAATTGGTATGTGATGATGTTTAGGAGCTGAAAGAGGAAGTGGGAACCCTACTCAATAGGGGGAGCTTTGCTTAGTGAAGGAGTTAAAGTTTTTAAATAAGTAATTATTAATTTAATGCTTACATGTATTCATTCTTCAAGTAACTATAATAATTTAACTATGTTAAATTGTGTATACCATTTAAATGATAAGATTGATGGATATAAATGTTATGTTGTGAGTAAGATAGATGAATATATGACTATTTTGATGTAAGATTATGGAATGGTTAATTGAGTATGTATGGTGAATGTTAGCACTTATAATGTGCAAGCCACTTAGTGTGGTATAATGAATATATATATAATTGTGGCAAGAATGAGTTATATAAGTATATAATGATTATGGTGAACCATGAATTATGATTTTCCCATGTTGTTATAAATGAAATGATTATTGAATTGTGATGATGAAATTGATATGCATAATAGTTGAAATGTGAGAATTTTAAGAATGATGATATACATGCATATGGCATGATGTGAGAAAAATGTGTGGGTGGAGATTGAACTCCATGATCTGAGATTGAAAGGGGTAGAGAGTCTCAGATGTGGCCATTTAAGTGATAATATATACATACGCACACGTGTGAACCCTGAAATTGAAAGGGGTAGAGAATCTCATAATTGAGATTGAAAGGGGTAGAGAATCTCAGGAATGGCCACGGATATATGAAAAAGAAAAGAAAAAAAATGACAAGCTAAGGTGAGCTTGTGCATAACATGTGAAAACACATTAGTAGTTGCAACTTTGACAAAGACTGATATTTTTTTTTGATACATCAACTCTTCCATATTACATTCCTTGTTGACCACCAATCAAGAATTCAAAATTTATAACATCTAGGTTACCTTGACTCAATTCTTTATGAGTGGATACATGTTTAAACTTATCTTATTTCCCATAGTTAATGTCTTCCCACTCCCTCAAACCTAGCTAACAACAAAGAGCCATAATTCATAAGTCAAAGAAGTCTTCTCATACTATCATGACTATCTTAATATAAAGACTATTGCTCTTCCTATTGTATTCACACATATTTTATCCGTTGTCCTAAAATCTTACATGAGTCACATAACTTCCATAACTTTGCTTATAAATTTTAATCCATTTTTCCTCATCATTTCATTCTTAAGGAAAGTAATTTCCTCACTCTCAATTTATTTGACTAAAGTAGGATACAACTATTTTTCTTTGCCAAACTATTCAGAAATACTTGATATTCCCTTCTTTATCTGATAACTAAACACTTTATCAAATAAAATAATCCCAACTAACTCAAATACCGTTAAAAAGTCTTGTTTATAACTTTCATACTCATATCTAATCTATGAATCACTCCCAATGACATAATTAGAATTTATGATATCCATCCCACATTCTGAATATTGTCTCGGTAAGAGAACATTCTGCTGTCCAAAGTCACTAATATCTAAATTCTTAAATGGTCTTTCCCCAAATAATATAACATCTTCCCATTAATCAAACAAGTCCTCATCTCAAAGGAATAAATAATTAGTCTACATCAAAATATAGTTCACTAATTCATAATCAATACATAATTACTCTCCAACATCTTTGTTCTATACAAACAGAATCAATGTCATCATAATGTATTATTCAATCCATCAATTTATCCTCTTTCAACTCCCAAAATACTATTCTTTATAAATAATCAATACTGAATAATTGCCATAGTTGATTTGGAACACTTTAGAAAATTTTATAATTATAACTTCACCCATTTTTCTCGACTTAATCCTCATTAAATTTTCAATATCAATTAAATAGACTTCTTGCCTATTTCAAATTACACATGATATAATCGCACCTAGAATCATCAAGCATATACAATTTCTTTTTCACCCATTACCTTTAAATTTTCTACTCCCGAATATGAATAACTATCTTTTTACATAATAAGTTATAATATCATGATAGTTCCATAACCAATTTATTCCCAAAATAATACTAATCCTTCTTCAACTCCATAACTATTGAGTTTACACATTTCATAAAAGATAATTATCCTAAACAAAATCTTTATCACCATTTTTCTTCCATTTGTTTTACTTGACTCAATTAGTTATGATCTTCCATCACTTCTTATCAATGGATAGTCTTTTACAACTTAACCCGGTTCTCTTCAATAATATCATATCCTTCATTTAGGCCCCCAGTACTTACCTAAATATTTCTTACCACTATTGTTGTACTTGTAACCTAGAAATATTCTACCACTCATAAATTTATCATCATCTTTTCATCTTTTAAACTCTTCAAATTCCCTATTAAGTTTTTCCTTCATTATTTAGCTGAACAATTGCTTACTGTATCCTCTAAAATCACTTTATTAAAACCTAGATTCTTTTTAGCTTCGAAAGCTCTCTCTCTCTCTTCTCCAATAACCTTTTCAGTACATAATACAATTTCTACTAAGTCTCTATATATTTTTCCCATATTTCACAATTGCATCAAGCATACATTAACCTCACATGGTATTTAATTAGTATTCACTTATATCATACCCGTACCATCATTGATATTTCATATCACAACCTATTGATCATGACTCATCCCTTGCACACAAGCTTTTATCGTAAGAACCTAATGACAAAAGTACAATTTACGAGAAATCTACTGAAAATTTAGTAGAACTTCCCCTAAAATATAGACATATCCCTACTAAAGTAGGGCCAATCCTGCAAATAAATAACTATACTTCTATAAATAATCTTAATTAAGCTCAGTTATCCACCACACTACAATTACTTCTAACTGAGCATCACCAATATACTATTATTAGTAATACATAAGTATTGCCAAAATCATAATGCATTTACATTAACCTTCACATCACATATTTTGCTTAAATAATAACACTGCATAACTAATTCTCCTTTCATCAATACTTATTAATTCAATCTAGAATTCTTTTCGCACTCTATAATCATCATTTGCTATGGTGAAATCACTAAGACTGTAAAAACCCTTGCACCTTATTCTCTCATTTCCATAATTCTCAGCAATAATGCTATCTACTTAGACTCATTCTTCTCATCTCTAAAATAATTCACTAATATATAAGAACATACATCTTATAAAGGAATTGTAAATAGAATTTTAAATTCATAAAGAGATGCACAGGTGTTACCAATGAACTTACTTAAACGACTCTTCGGAATCAACGCGAGGCAATTGGTGTTCATCCATCCTAAGATATGCAACGCACATCAACTAAATGTCACTTATGACTTATGCATGATATGCTATGAATGCATCATATTCTCATGTCCCGAGAAAATCCAATCCCCTCTCTGATACTACTTAATGTAGCACCCTCTAGGTACCACACACAAGTGTTCTAGTGATATAACGACATGTAGCACAAATATCTTTTTTTTTTATCAAAAGAGATATACATATATACCAAAAACTCTTGTTTAATACACATTATACTTTAGTGTACATATATAACTTATTATCAAAATAAATACATTGTTTTAAAATAAAATGCTTGAATGTGATGATGATCATGAGGATGGAGATGTCGACACCAAGCCTGCCCTTGACCCACATGAGCTTACACGGAATACACTTCAAGCTTCATCAACTTGCACCTCAAGCAAGTCTAACTATTGCCTAAAAACCACAATTTGTAAAGAAATGAGCGTATGACTCAATAAGTAATTATTAAAATAAGTATACATATAGTTCTTCTTAAGAACTAATTAAGGAGAATATATCTACACATCAAATTATAAGAATTTAATATTTAGACTTTACAAGAAGTCTAAATGATAAAGATGTAAGTGAGCACTAAAACGTCAAGCTCAATTAGAGAATCTTAAAAATAGATTATACCTAATCTTAAAATATGGAACTTGTAGAGGACTCTTTAAAGTTTTTGTAACATCAAACCATGCCTTATTTGGAGGTCTACAGCTCAAGTTATGGTCAAAATATGAAAATATAAGTGTGCTGATGACTCCTCACGGGCGAGTGCTCACGACCATGAGGAGTCTGCTTACGGTCGTGATTGGGTGCTCACAGTCATGTATATATATAACTTATTATCAAAATAAATACATTGTTTAAAAATAAAATGCCTGAATGTGATGATGATGATGATCATAAGGATGGAGATGTCGACACCAAGCCTGCCCTTGACCGACATGAGCTCACACGGAATACACTTCAAGCTTCATCAAATCGTACCTTAAGCAAGTCTAACTATTGACTGAAAACCACAATTTACAAAGGAATGAGCTTGCAACTCAATAAGCAATTATTAAAATAAGTATACATATAGTTCTTCTCAAGAACTAATTAAGAAGAATATATAAATAACATTTCTATACATCAAATTATAAGAATTTAATATTTAGACTGCACACGGAAGTCTAAATGACAAAGACGTAAGTGAGCACTAAAATGTCAAGCTCAATTAGAGAATCTTAAAAATAGATTATACCTAATCTCAAAATATGAAACTTGTTGAGAACTTTTTAAAGTTTCTGTAACATCAAACCATGCCTCATTTAGAGATCTACAGCTCAAGTTATGGTCAAAATATGAAAATACAAGTATGCTGATGACTCCTCACAGGCGAGTGCTCACGACCATGAGGAGTCTGCTCACGGTCGTGATTGGGTGCTCACGGTTATAAGTCGGGCCATGAGCAGCCACCTGAAGCACCATTTTACTATGAAAAATGGCCTGGCTGCTCACGGGTGCATCCTCACAGTCGCAACCTGACCGTGAGCAGCCCGAGTAACCCCAAAACTCACCTTTTGCCATTCAAATGCACACTAAACCATTCCATACTTGATCATAACTCAAATCAACCTTAAAAACACTTCATAAACATACTAAATGTCATAAATTCATTCATTAATACATAATTCACATTCAACATTTAATATACATACATAATGCAACAATGCATGAATATGCTTGAAATAGACTCATAGTGCAAATTTCTATAGGGAATCAGAATTTTGGAATTTGTATATATGATTTGATTATGATTGAATTATGGATAATGAATTGAGATAGGTGGATCAAAGGGTAAGTAAAATGTGTATATATATATTTAATGCGTGGTTTGGTATAAGAGCAATTAGAGCAAGAAAGAACTCCCACTTGTCGAGGTAAGAGTATTTTAATAAGTAGTTATTAGATATAATATATAAAATACAAGAGATGATTAATGTGGTTCATAGAACGTTAGTAGTATATGAGTATTATGTTTGTGTATTATGCCAAGTGAATATAACATGGGCTTGGCCTTGTTATTGTGATATCTATGTTAAGATATACATATAAATGAGCATGATTCTTGAGTTGTGATATAAGATATGCTATAATATGGATGTAAGACGATAGATTATTTTGTTATATGTTTCGTAAATATTTTTACATATGGAGGGAGATTAAAAATATTCAATATGATAAATATATCGATTGTCTTTGTGACCATCGACTATATGAAAGATGATAAGTTAATTGGCTAAGTGTATATTAGCAAGACCAGTTATACTAAATAATGAGAATGTGAATTCTTGCATTTATGGGAATTACTGTGGAATGCTATTCTTATTGATAAGATGAATGCAAACATTAAATACAGTATTGAAATATGAGATTTATATGATGTGTATTAAATTACTTATTAATTTTATTTATACTCTTCCAGTAGGGAATTGAAAATTGAGGATGTTAAGGTCGATGAGATGCAATACACATATTTGGCTATTTATAAGCCTCTATATATGAAATGATTGTGTATACTAAATATATCATAAAAGGATGAATATTTGAATATTAAATGATGTGGGGATATAGATATACTTTGAGCTTGTGTTAATGAATGAGAAATGGTGTAGGAAAGAGTAATTGAGACTATGAACGTATGTATATAAATGTTGAAACTTGTGATTGATTGAGTATCAAATATATGTCTTTGAAGAGTCTGTGAGTTGCTTTGAACCTTATTTGAGTGTGGCAAGTTGCATGGCCTTGAGAAGGCCAACAAAGGAATTTTAAAATTTTGAAGGAAAGAAATATTTAGTCTGAGATACGTGGGACAATATAAAATTATAGAGAAAATGGGACCGTTGGCATATAAATTGGCCTTACCAAGATAACTATTTTCTGTTCATGATGTATTTTATGTGTCTATATTATCATAGTATAGATCGGATCCTAGTCGTGAAATAAGAGTCTGAGGTAGAGATTTCTGTAGGATTGACATATATGGAAGAATCGACGGAGATTCTAAATCGGAAGGTAAAGTAGTTAAGAATTATAGAGATTCCAATAGTAGGGGTGAAGTGGAGTCACCACTCGCCTAAATAAGTAACATAGGGGGTAGAAGAGCTAATGAAGCAAAAATATCCATATTTGATCTAGTTAAGTAATGAGTAGTAAATTTCGGGGATGAAATTTTTATAAGGAGGGGAGAAATATAACACCCGCCCTAAAACATATGTAAGTATGATGTATGTAATATATTTTATGCATGCTAGATGGTGGGTATTAATTAAGTTTAAGATTGTATTGGAATGGTAGAAAGGGACTAAAGTGTAAGGGTTTGATTAAAACAATAATAAGTTTAGGAACTAGTTAGGAAGAAGAGTGATTCATTAAGGACTAAAGTGGATATTTGGTTATAAATATCATAAATTTTGGTCTGATCCCTTCAGCTCCAACGTGACTTGTGTTTATTTGTATAAGAAGGGAGTGTGTGTGAGAAGAGGAAAGTTGCACCATTTTTGCTTTCAAAAGAACAAGGGTTTTAGTGAGGAGAGAGAGTGAATTTGGCTGAGAAGTAGGGAGTTCAAGCTATAATAGCAACCTCCTAAGTGCAAGAACACCTTTTGGTAAGTGAATTGAGTTTAGATAGAGTTTTTGGTAGTTATTCTCGTGCTCTGTTTTTGCTAATTTTTAAGACTCTATAATTTGGCCATATCTAGATCTATACAGCTCTGATTTGAGTGAGGTTAGACTCCCTGAAAACTTTAGAGAGTCCTCTTCAATTTATATGGTTTGAGTTTTTTTGAATTCGTTGTTAGAAGGGTCTAATAAAGTCAAACATTTCAGTGCTCACTGAATGCTCTATTTTAGGCTGAATGGATTTTAAAATCCATAATTGATTCCACACTTGTCCAAATTGAATGATTCCAATTGAAATTTGAAGAAGACTTAAAACCCTAACTTTGGTAAAAATTTAGAGATTTTTAGATTAGTGTGTGTAACTTTGGGTTTATTTTGAATTAGGAGTATTTAGTTACATTTTATGGTATTTTAAATGAATTGCTATGTTTAAGTGTTAAATTGGTATGTGATGATGTTTAGGGGCTAAAAGAGGAAGTGAAACCCTACTCAATAGGGGGAGCTTTGCTTGGTGAAGGAGTTGAAGTTTTTAGGTAAGTAATTATTAATTTAATACTTACATGTATTCATCCTTCAAGTAACTATAGTAATTTAACTATGTTAAATTGTGTATATCATTTAAATGATAAGATTGATGGATATGAATGTTATGTTATGAGTAAGATAAATGAATATATGACTATTTTGATGTGAGATCATGGAATGGTTAATTGAGTATATATGGTGAATGTTGGCACTTATAATGTGCAAACCACTTAGTGTGGTATAATGAATATATATGTATTATGGCAAGAATGAGTTATATCAGTATATAATGATTATGGTGAACCATGAATTGTGATTTTTCCATGTTATTGGAAATGAAATGATTATTGAATTTTGATGATGAAATTGATATGCATAATGGGTGAAATGTGAGAATTTTAAGAATGATGATATACATGCATATGGCATGATATGAGAAATGTGAGGAAAATGTGTGGGTGGAGATTGGGCTCCACGATTTGAGATTGAAAGGGGTAGAGAGTCTCAGATGTGGCCATTCAAGTGGTAATATATACATGCGTACACATGTGAACTCTAAGATTGAAAGGGGTAGAGAATCTTAGGACTGAGATTGAAAGGGGTAAAAAATCTTAGGAATGGCCACGGATATATGAAAAAGAAAAGAAAAAAATGACAAGCTAAGGTGAGCTTGTGCATAACGTGTGAAAACAACTAACAAGTATATTCATGCATTATTGCATTATGTATGTATATTAAGTGTTGAATGTGAATTATGTGTTGATGAATAAATCGGTGATATTTAGTATGTTTATGAAGTATTTTTAAGGTTGATTAGAGTTATGATCAAGTATGGAATGGTTTGGTGTGCATTTGAATGGCAAAAGGTGAGTTTTGGGGTTGCTCGAGCTGCTCACGGTCAGGTTGCGACCGTGAGAACGCACCCATGAGAAACCCAGGCCATTTTGCACAGTAAAATGGTGCTTTAGGTGGCTACTCATGGTCCGGCTTGCGACCGTGAGCACCCGCCCATGAGGAGTCATCAGTACACTTGTGTTTTCGTATTTTGACCATAACTTGAGCTATAGACCTTAAAATGAGGCATGGTTTAATGCTACGGAAACTTTAAAGAGTCCTATACAAGTTCCATGTTTTGAGATTAGGTATAATCTATTTTTAAGATTCTATAATTGAGCTTGACATTTTAGTACTCACTTACATCTTTATCATTTGGACTTCCGTGTGCAGTCTAAATATTAAATTTTTATAATTTGATATGTAAAAATGTTATTTATATATTCTCCTTAATTCATTCTTGAGAATAACTATATGTATACTTATTTTAATAATTACTTATTGAGTCGCAAACTCATTCCTTTGTAAATTGTGGTTTTCAAGCAATAGTTAGACTTGCTTGAGGTGCGAGTTGATGAAGCTTGAAGTGTGTTCTGTATGAGCTTATATGGGTCAAGGGCAGGCTTGGTATCGATATCTCCATCCTCATGATCATGATCATCATCACATTCAAGCATTTTATTTTTAAACAATGTATTTATTTTGATAATAAGTTATATATGTACACTAAAGTGCAATGTGTATTAAACTAGAGTTTTTGGTATAAATGTATATCTCTTTTGATAAAAAAAAATATTTGTGCTACGTGTTGTTATATCACTGGAACACTTGTATGTGGTACCTAGAGGGTACTACAGTGAAGGAAATAATCTATAGCTTTAAGCATGTTGGTAAATTTTCCAGTACTAGCAAGTTAATAATGCAGTAAATAATTAGGTGAAAACCTCTAAGTGAGTCTTACATTAAACTGAATACATATGGAGTTATTAATGAGATCCCAAATATGGCAATAGTCGGGGATTTTCTTTAGGATAGTTGTGAAAAGTGGTCAAAGGGTTTCTTTAAGAATATTAATATGAATTTCTACATGGGTATTGAGAGTGTCAGCTCACACTTGTGCTAGTGAACACATAAATGAGGTTAAACCTATATAACACAAAATTAATTGTCATATGTTAAGTAATCTATACCACTTGAAGTCTTTGTACCTTTCAAATGTAGAATTCATTCACATTCAACGCCCTCCCTCAAGTGCAATTGGTTTTAGACTACCTAGTTGCTACTTGCCAAATACACTTCAACCTATCTCTTTGAGGTCCAAGATCACAAACGCACCTAGCCTCTTTTGCTACTAGCCCAATTTTTCAAGTTCTAAACTCCTTGAACTCTAATCCAACAAGCCTTTTTCTAGCTCTGGTACTATGTTGTATTATTTCATATTAAATTGATATTAATGTAATTAATAGTTAATATTTCTTCATCTTATGGAGATTTTTATATTTTTTTTATAGTTCTATTTATACACTATAAGTAGGCATACGTTTATAATATTAATAGACATAATTTAATAATACATTCTCTAATCGTACTATGGTATTAGAGTTTGATTCCATTTAAATTTTTTATTTATTTGTCTAAAGCAATACTTTTGCTATATTTATTTCTGATTTTCTTTTCTTTTCTTCCTTTATATTTTTATCCTTATCAAACTTTTTAGTTAAATTTTCTCATATACATATATTTTGACATTGTATCAAGAATTAATATTACTGGTTACTTTATAAAGTTGATACTTGAATGCATACTCTATAAACTAATTGGAATATAAGATAATGAAAGGATTGAATTACATTAAGAGAAATCGTTCACTAAAAGATTATATTGTAACTATATTAATTATTTCCAACATTTGGATGTTCATGATGCATTACTAGATGTCAACTATGATTTATAAATATGAATTAATTAATTAGAGAATTAATTATGAATGTGTATAATTCATTTAATCTACATAGATATTATTAAGTTAAATTAATTGCCAAC
This sequence comes from Macaranga tanarius, assembly GCA_949673435.1. Taxonomy (NCBI): domain Eukaryota; kingdom Viridiplantae; phylum Streptophyta; class Magnoliopsida; order Malpighiales; family Euphorbiaceae; genus Macaranga; species Macaranga tanarius. The sequence continues at coordinate 11,232 of CATIWO010160288.1, read as the reverse complement.
ATATTTAGGAACGTAACGGGGTCACATATATAATAATAATTTGATAAAATTAAAAAGGGCTTTAAATTGGACTTGAATTCAAGGCATATATGGGCTAATAAGTTTATGTAGTGCTATATAGGCCTAGTAAATATATAAGCCTGAGTAAGAATACAAATGCAATTCTAATTTGGATTAGGGACTGCGTATGGAATATGTTTAAATACACCAAACCTTAATTAAGCTTGTGATATGCATGGTCCATTAAAAGAAATATATGCAAGTTATCATTGTTGCATGCTAGCATATATACGTTCATATCACAAAACTTTTTCTTCAATAGTAGATTTAAAGAAACCTAAAAGGGAGATTCCTATATTAAGTTGCTTATGTGGATTATTATTAGATGTTTGACATTTAAAAAGCTATTGGTTTACAATAACCTAAACTTGAATTTGAATAAGAATGAAGGAGATTAAAGACACTAAATGTATTGATTTAAGTGTTTGTTATGATAAAATTAATCAACATGATCCTTGAATGAAAATGAAATTTTTATTTATTCTATAGCATATTATACATGTTTATGCTATTAATTCCCAATACCCCGGCTTATCTTTTTGAGTCCTAAGGTCACAAATGTGCCTAGCTTACTTTACTACTAGCCTAAAATTTTAGGTTTTGAACTTCGGACCAAAAAGCCTCTTTCTGGCTCTAAAACCATATTATTTTCTACATGGGTCTTGAGAGCACTGCCCTACACTTGCCATAGTGACATATAAATGGGTTCAAACTAGAGCCGAGCATGAAATAGAGAAAGTAACAAATTGTACTAAAATTTTAAACCGAATTGCATTAAAACCGTACCGAATTGAATAATTTTAGTTTCGAACTAAACCAAACTAAATTAGAGGAATAATTTGGTACGATTCTAAATCTTCTGTGAACCTCTAAACCAAGAACAGAATCTAGTATCAAAATATATGTATATGTAAACAATTTATAATAAAAGTAAATTGATTTATATATGAATTAAAAAATACATATCATATATAATTATTGTTGTATTTGAATATGTAACTAATTATAACTAAATATGATCAATTAATTAAAATTTGCATATTAATATACCTATTAAATACTAATTCAATAAAAAAAATATGTATTGAAATATAAATGAATTGTACATTTTTATTTATACTTCAAATGAATTATTTTTATTTTATAATTTTTTAAAATTAGTTATGATTTTACTTATATAAAAGATAGATTTTTAGTGTCTAAAGTGTTTACTCAAGTATCTATTTTGAACCATACTATATCGAATCATTCCAAAAGATTTGAATCTTTGAACCGAATCATATAAAGAAAGGACAAAACTATATAGAGATTTTTAAATTAGGTATGGTACTTGAGATTTTATTTTTCAAATCAAATATTTAGTACGGTTTCAAAGATTTTCTAATCTCTGGATTCCTTTGACCCATGCTCACTCCTAATTTAAACTCATGTAATATAAAATTAATTAATTACCTAGTCTACACTACTTATATGCCATTTGAAATACTTATAGTTTTTAGATATGAGATTCATTCACATCTCCAATGATATTAATGAAAATTTGAAACGTGCTAAATATTTGTACTCCCAATAAATTGTTATATGTCATTGTCAATCTACTAGATATGCTCTTTTTTTTTTTTTTTTTATAAAAAACACTTCATTAGACAAGCTAAACTGATAAGGAAACCATATATAATAAGAATAATACATGATAACACTAGAAAAACTAAAATAATAGTTATAGAACTTACTTATACTGTTGAATATGTAGAAGTAATTGTAATGACTATTACAACCTTGTAACAACAAGCAAAAGAACTAATCTTCTTGAACCAATTTTTTTTTTTTAAAAAAAAGCCATTCACTGAAAGAGCTTAGTTCACTCTAATATGCCCTCTGCTTGGGCAACAAAATTCTTGTGCTTTGAATCATTATCTGTGTTCTTCATCTTATTTGCATCACTGCTTGATTGTTGTTCCTCCAACACTCCTGCCCCTAGTTTCTTTTATGTGTCTTTAACATTAGTTACTTGAGCAAGATCCTGTAGTTGAAATTTATGAGACTCTGGCTTTAGAGTTACAATATTAGCAGACTTTCCTTCTCCAAATAATGCTTGGGTAGTTAATGGCTTAAACACTACCTCAAATTATAGCCTTACTCTCTTAGCTTTAAGGCTGGACTCTTTTAAGTTTACTTTATCATTGTTTGGGTTAGATTGAGTTTAGGCCTCATCACTCATACTAGAAAGATCTACTGCCCATATCCTTACCACTTGATGCCTCCTTCCACTTCGGTATACCAGCTCCTCTCGCTTCTATCTTTTTTCCTTTGCTTACATGTACTAAGGATTAGGTTTATGGTTTCTTCTGAGTGATTGTCAAAGATTTAAATTATGAGAGAGTCATCTTCTGACTTGTAGTGTGCTATAGACCATATTCCTTTATTGAGGAGGAGAACACAATTTTAGCTATTCTCACTTTCCCATGCTATTGGTAGTTGTAACTCACGATCATTCTTGTAAGTGATTTCTACAACCATTTTTCTTATAGCTTTGAGAGGTTAAATTTTGTAACCTGCATCCTTATTCTAATACTAATTAGATCCTAAGCTTAACCTTCTAATCAAGATTGCTCTAATCCAAGGACCACAAGTAAAATGATTGTTAACTCTGAACTAAATTCTTCCTGAGACTTCAATTTACTGCAGTTTGAAGTTATGTGGTCAAATAAACCACAAAGATAACAAATTGATGGTAGCCTTTCATATTGAAATAATACTAATTGCTCTTTTATCTCTCCCTTATTCATGAATCATTTCGATAGAGGTTGTCCAAGTTCAACTATCACTCAAATTTGCATTAGTAGTTCCCAGTCTTCATCAATATACATTAAGTCCTCTTTTTGAACTAAGCTTGTAAACAAAGACTGAGCAATTTACTGCATTATATCAGCTTAGTTTTTACATTATTTTACTAACTTCAGAATCTGTCTACTTTAAACTCTCTACAAATACCTCTGCCATGCCATTTCCTTGAACCATATGTTATAACATTTCAAGCACATGCTTGTCCTCATGCATTTCTCTTAATCCCTTTGTAAGAGACAATCCAGGAATTCTATATGATAGTCTCTCACACTTATACCCTATCTTTTCTACATAATCCACTATGTCCACATATCATATTCTATTAGCATCAATACAATGTTTTGCCTTGATATGGCCACCCACATAAACCACTTCGTCACCGAGCTTAACCAACCTTCCACCATAGTGGTAATAGATGAAAATGTATATGACATTTTGAATTAAAAATAATACTATATTAGCACAACAAATCCCATTAATATTATTTTATTTCAAAACAAAACAAACAAATATATAATTCATTGGCACTAACCATATCACACAGAGGGCAAATAATATTTTTTTTCACAAACAAAATAAACAATTAATATTACTTTTTTAAAAACCCTAAAAGTGGACATATTCTGAAGTGCGAAATTTTTTTTTATGTACAAACTTTACAACAGCTTCAAAAGTGCAAAATATTCATTTACTGGTCTCCAACAACAAACAAATATATTCCCAATTTAAGATTTTAAGAACTCATAAGCAGACAACATATTGATGGCATATTTGAAACCTCCGTTATGTCATTTTTATGTAGCTTTTTACGTAAAAGGTACGTCCTTTTTCAATTAGCTGATGTCATTTTTAGTAAGAATAAAACACAGCAAGAAGTCAAAACAATACATCTTACCTCTACTTTTGAATATCTTTCTTACATATATCTTCAATTCGTGTAATCTATAATCTTTACTTGTAAGAGAGATCAATAAAAAGGATTGAAATTTTGAGAGAAATTGAATTTCAAATTGTGAGTTGGGTAAGTAGCGAATGAATTGTGAGTTCAGTAATTGAATGATTTAGGGTTTCTTCAATTTAAGGACCATTTCTAAACATTTTGTTGTTTTTATTTATTTTTGTTAATATCTTAAGTATGAAACACACTGATTTTATGTGGCCTAAAATAAGTATGATGTGGATTATGCAGCCAACACTCACCTAACACATCACTAAGAGATCATCAAATATTTGGTCAATGATTTGAATTACAAAATTTTGAAATTATCTATTAAAATTGAAATGTCGTGATAAAATTGTAAAAAACGCTAAAATTCATGATTTTTTTAAATAACCCTATACACTTAACCAATTTAACACTTAAAATAAAAAAATTTTAACACTTTTTAGTTTTTGAATCATTTGGTAATGCAATAGTAACCTAATCTACACATTTCAATCAAATTAAAAGCCATTTATAATAAATCAAGATATTCATTATAAAATTCCTACTTAATAAATTTATCATTGAATTCTTTGCCCTGATCGAAAGTGGAAAAGCCTTGAAATGGCCTAATTTTTTAAATACAGTACCTAAATAAAAATTTAATGTTAAATTAATAGACCCACTAAAATATTTTAGTTGAAATTTTTATTTAAATGATAAGTTAATGCATGTAATTAATTAAGAGTTTTAATAAATTTTTGGGATTATAATTATCATATAAATAATTTATTGTTTATTATGTTATAAAACGTATGAATTCTAATTAATATATGAAAATTTTGTCAAGCATATAGATATAAAAACTTTTATACATATTTTTAATTATATATAACAATAATATGATGCGTTTTCAATAAAAGGTTCGAAAATTAAATTCCACATATAAAAGCCAAGGGGATTTCTAAAGAGTTTATGTTTTTGAATCATAAAACAAAAACTTTCATATGATTGAGCACTTGACACTGAAATAAGTGACGAAATAATGTTTTTTTTTTAAAAAAGTACGAAATAATTTGTTTTAACATAAGGTGAAAAAAGAAAAAAATAGAAAAAAAAAAAGCACATGTGAGAAGGTTCATGATAAAAACTTTATATTAAAAAGAGAATTCAAAAATAAAAATAATAAGAAAGAGTTAGGCTATGTTTGGAATGGAAGGAAAGTAGGAGGATAGAAAATAATTGAGGAAAATAGAAGAGGAAAGTTACTTTTTGTTATTTGGAATGAGAGAGAAAAATAAAAGAGAAAGGAAAATGAAAGTTATTTTCCTTCAAAAATTTTCTCTATAAAATAGAGAGAAAATGAAGAGAAAAAAAGAAAAAAATTAAAAATTAATATAATTTGAATTCAAATTTAAATTATAGAAATAAAGTTATTAAAATAATAATTTATTACTATACATTTTTCATCCTTTTCATTTTTCATTCCTCCAAATTCAAACAACACAAGAGAAAATAAAAAAAAATAAATTTATTTTCCTTCTTATTTTCCTCTCTATTTTCTTTACCGATTTTCAAATATAGTGTTAGTTGCAAGTCCTGCTCCAGGATAATTGCCGTTTATTTATTGAAAATACAAAACAAAAAGTAAAAAGTGAAAAGAAATAAGGGAATTAAGTAGGGGCAAATCTGGAAAGAAAGAAGATAAGAAGAGTGAAATGAGACGTCAGGGGCAACGGGCGTCAAACTTTGTGTCAAACCTAAACACCACCCGAAATTCAAATCCAACGCAACGCACCGCACCGCACTCTTCTTTGTGTACAACTCCTTTTCGCTTACTTCCAAAGCCCCATATGAATAATATTTTAATAGGCTCCCCCACTTCCTACAAACAACTAATTCCTCCCCAACCCACAATCCCATTTCTTAAAATCAATATTTTATCACATGGTATATGATATACCATTAAGTTTATTAATTTGAATAAAAATAAAATTAAGAAAAAATTTTTATGGCAAACAAAATTATTTTATATTAAAAATATCATGTTAAATCAATTTATATTTATTTTTTCCCGATCAATATCAGTTTAATAAGAAATAATACACTATTATAGTTGATGTAATTTAATCATAAGTTATTAAGTTTTTAATTTAAAATAATTTTTATTTTGTTAATTAGTTGACTGCTGAATAAGTTTATAGATTTAACCTTATATTAATTGATTAGTTACTAGTTCAGTATAAAAAAATCAATAGTTAATAATTAATTGTTTGACTAATTTTTGTGTGACTAGTTCTATAATTGATGTGATTTAGCTATAATATTTTTAAAATATGATTAAGTTAATGAATTAATAAAATAAATTTACAAAGGTAATCATATATCACTTGATTTTTATTTATTTACTAACATAATATCAGAAAATGATAGTTAGTAATTAATCAGTTCAAACACATGAAATATATAAAATATAAGTATTGTAATTTTTTAAATTGAGTTAATTATTATTTTTATTAAAAATGATATATTTTATATTTAGTATAAAATTTTATATTATTAATAAGTTATACAACAAAAAATAATTCGTCAGTTTTAACAATAACTGTTGGTATCAGTTGACAACGAATTGTTATTGTTTAAATTAAGACATCGAATTCGAGTTCGAGTTCTAATAAATAAAATAATTTTAAATAATTGTTAAAAAATTTTTACCGTTCTCGTAATTGTACCTCAACCTAGATTTATCAAAGTCTAATGAACTAGACTATTGGTTCCCACAAAAAAAATTCTTCCCTTTGAAACAAATCGAATTTCATTAGCTGAAAATTTTTTTCGGACATACCATAATGCTACTAATAAAAAAGAAAGTGGAAAGTAGAGAAATAAATAAATGAATATTTATCAAGTTGATTGTACTTTATATAGAAACTAACAAATAAACACCGACGTATGTGTAACACAAACACACAAACACACACACACCCCACTACTACTACTACTCCTCCTAACAATGCCCACACTTACTCTACTGTTACTTTGTCTCTCTCTTTCTGCTACTAACGACGACAATCTCCTCGCTGGCAAGATTCCTTCTCTGTCCTTCACCTTTTTCCGTCTTTTCTCTCCCCTCTATTAACCCTAACCAAAAAAAAGAAAAAAAAAAAAACAAATTAAATTTTCTCGAGAAACAAACACGCCTCAAACTCAATCACACTCGCAACCTTCTCCTCCTCTGTGTCCGTCTTCCTGTTCTTAATCTTCTTTTAGCATCTCTCTTTGCACCCACCTGCCTTAGCAATTAAATTAATATTTTTCAGTTATTTATATGCTCGAATCTTGATTTTTTTTTTTTGTTGGGGTTTTTAAATGGGTTGCACCACCTCGAAGCTTGATGATCTTCCAGCGGTGGCTTTATGCCGTGACCGGTGTACTTTTCTTGATGCAGCAATTAGCCAACGTTTTGCTTTAGCTGATGCACATAAAGCTTATATTGAATCTTTAAAAACTGTTGGTGTTTCTTTGCATCATTTTATCGAACAAGATTATGGCGTTTCTTCTTCTGCTGTTGCTGCTACTTCTTCATCTCCTACTCTTAATTTACCTCCTCAAAGAAAAGGCGATCCAGTTGTCAGTATAAGCGATGAAGCTGCTTCTACTTCGCCTAAGAAGGCTCACTTAGTTCACCACTCTCACTCAAACTCCGGTTCTCATCTCCATTTTCATTCATCTGATGAGGATGATGATGATGATTCTATTTCGCATATCCATCATTCTGTTGACTCTTCGCCTTTGCACGACCCAGCTGCAGGAGGTGGGTATATGCAGTATATGCCTTCGGATTATACGGGTAGAGAGCAGGATTTTTATTCAGGAGGTGGTGGTGGAGGTGGGTTTTTGCATATGAATTATATGAAGAAAGCACCAACTCCTTCTGTTGTTTATGAGCAGAGACCTGTGACTTCTGAGACTGTTCATTTTGGTGAATCATCTTCTGCTTCTTCCTCTTATTATTATCCTAATAATCCTTATCAAATGAATTACTATGGTTACCCAAATTATGGTGGCGGCGGTCCGAGTAATGGTGGAATGGTGGGTTACTATAGTTCTCCTCCTCCACCGTATGGACCTTCTTCTTCTTCTGTTCCGCCGCCGTCTATGGCTTCCTCTTCAAAACCGCCACCGCCACCGCCGCCTCCTCCCACAATTTCACCGTGGGATTTCTTGAATTTGTTTGAGAGTCATGATAATTATTATCCAAACTACACTCCGAGTAGAAACTCCAAGGATTTGAGAGAAGAGGAAGGGATTCCTGATTTGGAAGATGAGAATTACCAACATGAGGTTGTGAAGGAGGTTCACGGACGCCAGAAGTATGTTGATGGTGATAATAATAATAACAATAATTACTCGAAATCAGTGATGAGGGATGATGGGGATGCTAAGGTTGCTGGAGGTGGTGGTGGTGGTACTACTGCTGAAGCATCGCTTTATCAAACGAGACCGAGTGTGTCTATGGATAATGATGGATTGGAGTATGAGGTTCATGTGGTAGACAAGAAAGTTGTTGATGACGAGAGGTCTGATGAGCATAGAAATGCTGGATTTAAGAGAGGAGGAGGTGGGTTAAGAAATGTATCTCAAGTGGCTTTTGAAATTAAGATCCAATTTGAGAGAGCTTCTGAGTCTGGTCAAGAAATTGCTATGATGCTTGAAGTGGGGAGGCTTCCTCACAACCGTAAACATGGTGGGTCTAATTGCTTTGATCTGTATGATTTCTTGTAGTTTTGGTGCCCGGGGCACATAAATTTGGAAATTTTTAGCTAAATATGCCAGTGTTCTAATTGCTGGTTTTAACATGATCTGTTCGAGTCAACTGAAATTCATTTTTTCTGTCTTTTTTAACTTGCAAATTTATGATCTTTGTGAAACAGTTTCTAAGATGTTGCAAGGAGTCACTCCTTCGCTATCTGTTGTGTCCTCAAAGCCATCTACTTCCAAAAGTACAGATGCATCATCCTCCACTGATAAGGCTGTTCTAGCCAACTTGGATATTGATGAAGATATGATGATAAGGTCCAAAAATCTTTCTTCTACCTTGCAAAAATTGTATCTTTGGGAGAAGAAACTCTATAATGAAGTTAAGGTACGCCGGGCAATTGATTTTATATCATGTTTTCAGTAATTCATTTCATTTTGATTGCACGATCCATTCAAACTTCACATATTATACTCTACCAAATACCAATTCCTGGGTCTATTATTCTCACTGTACATATAACCCTTTTTTTCCTCATCATTGAATTCTTTTCAAGATCCAGTCTTTTTGAAATCTAATGGGCCATCAATGTTTTTGTCTGTTCATATGTTATTATTTCAATTCCAGATATTTGCTATGGTTTTGCTTGGATATCTTATCAAACAAAGTTTGGGTGTTGTATTTTGATGTTTTCCTTTGAATAATGGTCTTTGTCTGACAAGTACTAAGATTCATCTACAAGCAGCTCTATTCCAGTGTCTATGCTATATAGACATATGAGCAAACTTTTCTTTTACGACTAAAAGGTTGATTTTGGTAATTTTTCTTACTTGGTATTTTATTTGTTTCCTCAATTTGCTGCAAATGCAATTGAAGTTTAGAACACACAGGCAACGTAGGATTTCTGTATTTGATTGTGAACAATTGTCCTTGTGCTTCTTAATTAGAGATTGGATCATTCTTTACTCACAGGCTGAAGAGAAAATGCGGATAGTTCATGAAAGAAAGTGCCGTAAGCTAAAGCATTTGGATGAGAGGGGTGCTGAAGCTCATAAAGTTGATGCAACTCGAACATCAATTAGGAGTCTATCTACAAAAATAAGAATTGCAATTCAGGTTGTAGACAAGATATCTATCACGATAAACAAGATTAGGGATGAAGAGCTATGGCCACAGCTTAATCAATTAATTCAGGGGTATGTTAACATTTCTTCATTTATAGTTTTTTCAGCAGCTTCTTATTGCATCTTCTGTTCTGAACTTGTCTTATTCATCTTCTCTTGAATTTCTATGCTAGAAAGAGTTGGTTGTCAATGCACATGACTATCATATTTGTTTTAGCCCAACTAATGACATCTATCTATTTGGTTGTGTAAAATTATTGTTTTCAGCTACGTCTGTTTCCTGTGATCAGGATTTTTTTGTTTGCTGGTGTGTTTGAAGTGGCATAATTGATATGTTGGATATTTACATATACTTAACTAATATGGTAAAGTAGTCTATGTTTCTATGTGACATCACTCTAATCTTTGACACAAAGATTGTGTTTTATCGTTTACATGTGGATGCCTTTTATTAAATAGTGTGTGCTTATTAGGCATGGTAGGGTCAACGCATTAATGCTAAGTTGTGGCTGTCTATGATCTGGGGACAAGTTGGATTCTAGCTGAGTGCATGCTATAACTTGGCTAACATTCTGCAAACAAGAGTGAAAAAGAATGTTAACAAATGATATAGGATATGTGCTTAGGCAGTGAAGTGGCAGACAAATATATATTCTACATGATTATTAGTCAGTATGCTAGCTTATAAGGACTCATATTTCGCCATTTACATATTACATTCATTAGGCTGAAAATTTGATGCCTCATAGTTTCCCTTTTATGAGATTACACCAATAGGTTGACATTTTGATGCTTGATGGTGCTGTACCTTGTTGGAGAGAATTTTGAGGTGCAATCCTGAATAGTTTTTTCAGATCTTATTTTTGAATATTATTATGAGTATAGCTTTAGTATAGGTCTTTACTGATTCAATATTCAGCAATCTTCTTTAAGCTTCCTTTTGAGGGTCATTGGTAAGAAGATTTTTTCAGAAATAATTTTGTGCTCTAGTATCTGTTATGTACGTTTTTGCTCATTAGTGGCTTTATCTTGCATTAAATTATTTGTTAGTGGATTTTAAGGAGAAAGTTTGGATTGAAATACATTAAGGTGGTCTAATCTCACACTTGTAGGAAAGAGAGGTGTCCTCCGACCTCTGAGAGGAGGTTACATCCTTGGCATTTGCTAAATTTTTTTTTTCTATGAATCTATGAATCACTACAGATTGTATCATATTTGCAAATTAGTAGTTCATAAGTGAAAGAACGTGACAGATCACAACTTCGATAAAGAACATTAGCTCTTTATTTCTCATGCTGTTTGAGATCCACATATAGGGGTGTAAACGAACAGAGCCGCTCGGGAGCAGCTCGGCACTCGGCTCGTTAAAAGCTCGTTCGAGCTCGTATATTGAAGCTCGTTTAATAAACGAGCCGAACTCAAACTATGCAAAGCTCGGCTCGTGAAAGCTCGTGAACAAGCTCGAATAAGGGCTCGCGAACCGGCTCGCAATTTTAATATATTAATAATTTAATTTGAGA
>CATIWO010160257.1:0-21903 GCA_949673435.1 Macaranga tanarius | reverse complement strand
TTTTCACTTGTGATGTTGTCAATATGGAAGCAATGCCCTTCATCCTTATTTTCCACAATCTCTACATTTCCTCTCCACCCACTTTTCTTCAATTCATCATAGTACCATTGTCCCACTTCTCTCAAGTGGTCTTTTTCAGACACAAACACCAACACTTTCTCGCACCCAACCTTACTCAAATCTTGTGCACTTGGCTTGAGCCTAGGATCCTCCAACCCACCATTGGATGGGCACATATACAACCACATTTTGTCATCATCCGTACCACCAAAATATGGATGCACCAGCACCATCCCAACCACTTTCACTCCGGGTAGACCTGTTGACCCCACCCGTACAGCTAAATTGTGGGAAATGTTACCTCCAGCGCTATCCCCACTAATGAAAACCCGCCCAAAATCCGCATGCTCATTCAACCAAGATTCGGATCCATCCCCATTTCCATGCTTTGCTACCCACTGGAGCCCCACCCAGGAGTCTTCGTAACATGCGGGTATAGGCCGATCCGGAAACAACCCGTACTCCACGGATAAAATGATGGCATTAGCCTCAGCAGCCAACGTGGTGAGGTACTTTAGGTAAGGTGAAGAGAAAGGGGACTCAAAGCAAAACCCACCACCATGGATGTGAAATAGGAGAGGAAGCCTCCGGGTGGGTTGATGGGTAGTGGGCAAGAAAATACGAGCTGACATAGATGGTGATATTAGAACATCCTTGGACTTGACTCCTGTAACGGGGTCATGAGATATTGGAGGGACTTTGTGGATTTGATTGAACATTTGGAGAGTACCATCTTTGTATACTTTAAAGAAACGAAACTCATGGGCGATGCCAACATCTCCATTGTTGGATGCCTCCATAATTTCTTTATTTGATGGCAAAGAAAGATGGTGCATGCTGCAGGAAGCTAAGAGGGTATATATAATAATGTTAATGATGGCTGGTAGGTTTTGCTATAGGAAGCAGACCATGTGCATGCGCATCACTTCTCGATTATTATATGATCCACCACGTTCTACCTACCTTGCATCTTATAATATTCATCATCTTCTCTTTTTACGAATTATTGTTTCTATTAATTGAGCACATTTATTTTCTTTTCTTTGATGCTGCAACAATAATGCATGAACAATCAGAAGCAATGAGCCATTTTTGTGGAGATGGTTATAATAGTTTTCTTGATTGTTCACGTTCTGCTTTCAAGATCTCTATCGATTTGATTGAACATTTGGAGACGGCCATCTTTGTAAACTTCGAAGAACAGAACTCATGAGCAACTTCACTGCTGGATGGTTATATTTGGAGAGATGGGACTTTGCTAGATGATAGAGATCGAGCAAGAAAAGAAGGTTTCAGAGCAGAGTAAGAAAGTTAGCGGATTTCTGGTTTGTTTGAAGACAAATGGTAGTGGCATCGCATCGGAAGTGGAAAACCAACATGAAAATGAGTAAGCCAGCAGCGGAGATACATCAATTGGATTGAAGGTATGTCTTTCAAGTTTGATTGATAAAATTGGGGACTTTCTCTGTTGAGAAAATAGCATGTAAACAGCTTGGATGACTTTTTGTTTTAGCAGTGCTGGCGGGCAGGCTTATTTTTACCCGCTACCACAAGCACAAGCACAACTCTTTCTTTTTTGAACTTGACTAGTTCATGTTTTTACTTGTAGGACTGTCTATTAGTTTAATCCTTATAATAAAGTTAGAATCTTTTCTTGAAGAAACTACATTCTTCAATGTTTTCAATAGCTCAAACATTTTCCTTAAGGAGTTGCACTAAGCAAGTATTTATCTAGTTACTTCCATAATCACCGACATATAGGCATAGAGTGTGTATGCTAGTTAAGGATTTGTATCAAGTAACAACGTAGGATTTGTATAGAGTGTGTATGTTAGTACTGTTAAACTTAAAATCACCATTACCATGGTCATGTGACACTATCCTAACCCAACCACCATTTTCGTTGCCATTTGACTTTTTTTGTCAATATCATTAACCACAACTTTTCTGTCATCTCTGTAACCATTATAATTATCACTATTATGGACAGTTCAAACTTCACCTGCCACCATTGCCACAAATGCTAGCTTTTCAACGAGCCAACAATTCGTTCAAAAAACGAACAATATTGTGATGCGTAGCCACTTTCACTTAAGTGTCATTTTGGTTGTGCATATTTCAACGTACATGTGTGAATTAGCATGTTCTGTTGAAAAAATTACTCTGGTTTTAACGATGAGTGTAGTTGTAACATTCATCTCTCCTTTAATTTCCATTCCCGTATTCATCATCCTACCAAAACTAAAGTAACACTACACCCACAATTTGTTTGCAATTATCACCAATGAGGATAAATGCATAAATGGTGTCTAAATTTTTCGATTGAACTATTTTTTTAAAGACACAATTTTAAAATTTTTTTTTGCGGGTTTAGATATCTAATTATAAAAAAAAATTGTTCAAATACCAAAATAGCAAAAGTGAAAAGTTCACATACCATTTATGTATGAGGAGAGTCTTACCTACATCGAATGTATTATATCAAATGGTAAGATTTAACACACATCATCCAAATATTTTAAACTTAGTTGATAAAAATAAGATAACTGTATTAAATCCTATCATTGGGTACAATACACCTAATACAGGTAAGAATCTGATGTTCTCAGTATTCAGTAGTTACAAAGGTTCCGACGAATCTGAAGTCGAGCCGGATGAACGTATGAGGGGGCAAAACTCTCCCGACACATATTTTCTCTGTGCATAAAATTCGAACTCGAGACCTTACTTAAGATAATTGAAACTTCTTACTATTCGGACCAATAAATATTAGTATTGTTCGGTATGACTTTAATTTAATTAAAATACATTTTGATCCTCGAATGGAAGTTGTTCAACTAAAATATTTTTTTTTTTGTCTGCACTATTGGTATCCAAAGCCTATTGAACTCCGACTAATTCAGTTCAATTTGGGTAGGACCACAAACACGGTAAAAGTCTCCCAATAACTATTTAACGTGACTACATTTACTAGATTCAACTAAAATAATTTAATCCAATTAAAATACTTAATAATCATAACATTGAGAGTTCACATCCATCAATATCGACTTAATAACCTTTTATGAAATTTGGAGAGTCATTTTGAATGCAATCCTTTTAAGAACTAATTAATGTGTACTTTTATAGTAAGCAAGTCTTCTACCATATCAGTTTCTAATTGCATTGTGGTTCTTTAGATGCTAATAATCTTTTTTTTCTTTTACTAGGAATTAAAATTTTGGTAAATTTCTACTTTCAGCATTTACAAATTAGGAAAAAAAATTGCACTTACCATTTACCAATACTAAAAAAATAGTTGAATCATTGACATTAGGACAAGAGCAGTTGTATACCAGCCATTTTTCTTTAACTCATAATGAGCAACTAATATAACATCAAAAGCAAAAAAAATAATCTTAACATGCAAAAAAAGAAATTATTTAAAAATGGATTATATGTCAATGTTTGTTTTTGGTAAGTCATCATTTGTAAAAGAAAAAAGTTGGGTGTCGCAACTAGCGACATCCAACAGTCTTTCGCAGGCATACCCAAATTAACCTCAATAAGCAATTTGGCCCCTTGTAAAAATTGGAAGCCAAATTGTAATTTTGAAAATTTTTTCTATCGGGTAGTGTTTTGCGAAACACTGTTGCATGTCGCAAATTGCGACATGCAACAGTTTCCTTTGTAAAAAGATTATATGAAAATGTTGAAGCCTTTGTTGTATGGATGATGATGTGCATAGCACTAGCAGTACGTGACATAGTACACCGCTATGGGATAATTTTTTTTTTTAAAAATTATTAAAGGGTCCTTCTACTTTATAGGAGCATGGAAATTTAAAAGGTCAAAATAGATGCAACAAATATCTTTGCTCTTATAGTATCCACCACAACAAAAATAAAATAAAAGGAATATAAATTATTGTCAAATTTAAGTGACAAATTTGCCATCTTCTTTCTCCATCAGTGCCTTATATATTTGGTCTTTGGACTCCTAGCATTTTGCCATATCCTCAGTTGTTTGCAAGATTGTTTCATTGTATAGCATTTTTCAATATACTTAATTCAAAAATGGCTAAAGTTGTCAAAGATCTGTCTCCCATAGCCAAGATATATGAAGATGGCCGTGTAGAGAGACTCTTGGGCACTGATATCGTCCCTGCTTCTCTTGATGATCCTAAAACCCCTGTTCAATCCAAAGATGTTCTCTATTCACCAGAAAACAATCTATCTTCAAGAGTTTACCTCCCAAAAAACATTCATTCCTCCAATCAAAAGCTCCCTTTGCTAGTTTATTATCATGGTGGAGCTTTTATCCTTGAATCTCCCTTCTCTCCTACCTATCATAACTACCTCAACGTATTAGTTGCAGAGGCTAACATCATAGTTGTCTCTGTTGATTACAGGAGAGCTCCAGAGCATCTTCTTCCTGCTGCATATGATGATTCATGGACTGCCCTTAAATGGGTTGCTTCTCATTTCAATGGTGATGGCTCTGAGGAGTGGCTGAATCTTCATGCTGATTTAGGTAAGGTGTTTCTTGCTGGAGATAGTGCTGGTGCTAACATAGCCCACTATATAGCCATGAGACATGGTCAAGAGAAATTGTTTGGTGTTAGTATTACAGGCATAGTCCTGGTTCATCCTTATTTTTGGGGAGAAGAATCTGTTGGGGATGAGGCCAAGAATCCAGAATGGAAATCAAAGATTGAATCTATTTGGCGTTTTAGCTACCCAACTATGACTTGTTTAGATGACCCTTTGATTAATCCAGCTTGTGATCCAAATTTGGCTAATCTGGGTTGCAGCAGGGTCCTTGTTCTTGTTGCTGAGCTTGATATATTGAAATCTAGAGGTTGGTATTACTATGATACTCTGAAAAAAAGTGGATGGGATGGAATGCTGGAGATTATGGAGGCTAAAGAAGAGAACCATGTGTTCCATTTGTTCAATCCCACCTGCGAGAATGCTATAGCCATGCTCAAAAAGACATCTTCTTTCTTGAATCAAGAAAATTGATGAGGCCTCGATTGGGTTGTAATCTTTAATTATGTCCTTGCATCTGGGTGCTTAAATTCTCTTCTTGTAATGCTTTTAGTTTTATGTCTTCCTTTAAGCTAGTTGCCAAGTGGTAGTGGCAGAACATCGTCTGTTTAATGTTTATAATAAAGAATCATGCTATTATGTGGTTAAAACTGCTTTCAGGTGTTATTATTAAGATTAAAGAACTTGATTAAGTTCAAAAAAAAAAAAAAAGGATCTAGGATGTTGATTAATCCATGGCCATACAATTTAAAATGATTATTAAGACTGAAGGGCTGGTGGTTGCATTAAAATAGTCAAAGAGTTAAATCCATCTTAATCTTATTGTGGAAAAAACTACATACTTGTCAGAGACTAAAGTCCAAAAAATTCGTTTATTTTTCCAAGCCATAGGATGGAGATAACTAATGCAATCACTTAATGGTTGCTGCTTGTTTCCTTTGCCCGTCCTCTGTGTTGTGGCCTTTGAGTTTCTGAGTCTTCTGGCTCAGTGCTCATGTTTCTTGAATGAAACTTATGTTCAAAAAAAAAAAAAAGGGTCACTTCACTTCATAATTCATACAGTCACTTCTATTGCTATATATTTGATTATCATCTTTATGACCCAGACAAAACTTCTCGAATTTAATAGGCTGTATTGTGTGTTCAAAAGATGGCGAGGTCAATTGTTGATCATAGGCTACATTTTATTAATTAGCATTTATTTCTGCTTCCAACTAACCCAACTAATTACAATTTTTTTGTCTCCAACTATGAAACGACCAGAGAGACAATGCATTATTGATGATTAATTTATGATGCTTAAAGAGCATTAAATGTAACCAACTACATTTTTGAAGATGGTGGTGGACACAGTTTTAATTTGTAGGTGAAGCATATGATACAAGACAGAGACCATGTAGTTGTATATATGCTAAACATGAGCAAGGATGCTTCTTGAGGAGTAGATTAAAGATGTATTGATCAAATTATCGGCTCATGGTTTTTTGAAAGGAAAGGCGTCGTCATGTTTAACTAAATATTTAATCTAATAAATGTTTGATCTAATATAGAAATAACGTATCCATGTAAAAACATTGATTTCGTGATCAATTTTTCGAACAGAAGAAAAAGGTAATGTTCGAATTATTGACCTATTAATTCTATAAAAAAAATTATACCATTAAATTACTCAAACTTCGGCATTTTAATAAATCATCACAGCAATGCAGCTGTATTAATATTGACTCGTACAAATACCACCATGGAGCTAATGAATTACAATAACCCTACAAGATTATAATATTCTAATCAACTTAATTTTGGTAGATATATAGATACCAGAAAAAGTGACATGAATCAGCTGGCCTTAATTAATTATCTTGTTTGATGAAAGCAGCCATTCTTTTGAGCATAGCAATAGCATTTTCACAGCTAGACTTATGCAAATGGAAAACATGATCCTCCTCTGTTATCTCCATGAACTCCACAACACCTTCCCATCCACTGCTTTTCAGCTTCTCACAATAGTACCATCCTCTATCTCTCAACGCATCCTTCTCTGCAACTATAACAAGCACCTTGCTGCACCCTAAGCTACCTAATTTAGGATCAACTAGTGGATTGATCCAAGGATCATCAACCCCACTTGTTTTTGGACATGCAAAATGCCATATAGCTTCAGCAGTTGCTCTCTTTTCAGGTTCTTTAGGCTCATGACCTAAAGGTTCTTTGCCCCAAAAATATGGATGCACTAAAACAACCCCAGCAAGATTAATACCAGCCAATTTCTCTTCACCATTTCTTATAGCCATGTGATGTGCTATATTAGCACCAGCACTATCACCAGCTACAAACACCTTGCCAAGATCAGCATAGCCGTTCAGCCACTCTTCTTGTCCATCTCCACTAAAATGGGAAGCAACCCATTTAAGTGCTGCCCAAGAATCATCATATCCAATAGGAAGAGGATGCTCTGGTGCTAGTCTGTAATCCACAGAAACTGCTACAACGTTAGCCTCTGCTACTAAGTGGTTAAGGTGGTTGTGATACATAGGTGCATAAGGAGTTTCAATGCAAAATCCACCACCATGAAAGTAGACAAGGAGAGGGAGTTTTTTGTTAGGATCAGCGTTTCTTGGCAAGTAGAGTCTTGAAGAAAGATTGTCCTGAAATGAATACACAACATCTTTGGAGTGGACTTGGGTTATGGGGTCTAGAGAAGGGGGGGCAACATCAGTGCCCATCAGTCTTTCAACATGCCCATTTTTGTATATGCGAAGGAATGGAGAGTAGTCATGAGCAAGTTCAGGAGCAGTACCACTGCTGGTTGAATCCATGGATACAGATGATGATGATGATGATGATGAATATTGAATATGAAATTTGGGAAACTTATTACTTCTTGCTTTGGAAGAGTAGTGACGACATTGGTTATAAAAAATATTGAGCTGAATTGATCTGTTGAGAGATGGAGGGGAAAAAGAGATAAGGAGATGCATTATGTGATTGGATCCATAGATCGAGTGGCTGTTGTTTCTTTTAAAAAAATATATTATTATTATTATTATTGGTTTAGATTATGGAATCTTAATCCAATTTGATCCAAATATAAAAACAAAAAATTAAATATAATGATTTAAATTTAAGATGTCACTTAAACCAAAATATTTATTGGTTAAAATATCATATTATTGCTCATACAAATGCTTAGACTGTTGTTTTTTAGAAAAAAATTTTGTTTATCACAACTAAAATATTGTAAAGTTAAATGTGCAATATATATTAATTACGGGTGTATTATATTTGATAAATAAAAATATATTATTTAAGGCAAATATTATAATTTACTAAATACAATATATTCAAAATTGGTAAAAAAATTTATGTCAAATACATATAAAGACACATTTCATTATTGTACGTACATGAATGCATTAAACCAATAAAAGTAAATTAATAAAGATTTCATTTAGATTTAGTTTGGTACGTGGTCCAGCATGTTGTCTGGGTGAAGCAATGATGATAGGTAATTTTCAATTTCATGTGTTGATAGGGTGTGCAAGCTTTTTGAGCATAATCGATCTGATTTGATTTAAATTTTTAGCATTTTAAAATTTTTATTACCAAATTGAACTAAACTGAAATTTAGTTTGTTTCGATTTTATATCTAAAAATTTTGGTTAATCAAAATAACTAAAATTTTATTTTTTTATTTTTTTATTTTTTAAAAATATAATAAATTAATATAAAAATACTAAAATAATTAATATTTTTTAAAATTTTAATTTGATTCGGTCGGTATAGTTTTGTATCCAAAAATTTTAGTTAACCGAATTAATCGAAATAACTAAAATTTTATTTATTATTTTTATATTTTTTTAAAAGTGTAACAATTTAATATAAAAATATAAAATAATTAACATTTTTAAAAATTTTAATTTAATTTGATCGGTTCAATTTTTATCGTGAAAATTTTAATTCAATTCAATTTAATTTTTAAATTAATTCAGGTTATTTCAATTTTCAAAAACTTCAATTCGATAAAAAAAAAAAATCTCCCAAAACCCAACGAATAAAGACCCCTATATGTTTTGATCAAAAAAAAAACCCCTATATGTCATTATATGTCATTGCCTTTTTAAAAGCTTCCAAATAATTCATAGGTTGTTGGGACATTGGTGCGATAGTATTAGTAGTCTCTATCTTGATGCCGTATGGTACACTGCAACTGCAAGCGTTTCAATTTCAAATAAGTCATTAAAAAGGAGAAATTGATTTTTCCATTAAAAAGTTAACAATTAGGATTTAATAATTAATTCTTTTTGTAGTTTTCTTTCTTTTTATATATTATTATTATGATTATTATTTTGAACCAAATGAATGTGAAATTCATGTCAAAGGGAAAGCCCAAAATACAATTATGGACATTGAAGAACTTGACTACAACCTAACAGAAATGTTGATGCTGAACAAAACAAATAACTATACTACGTACGTCCATCTCTAGCATAGGTATCCTAGTGACTGAGGATAACTTGTAGCGGACTATGTGTACTTTCTCCACAAGAAAATAATCACAAGGTCTAATTAACGAAGGAAAGTGGACGGAAAAAAAAAAAAAAAGGAAACTAAAACAAACAGCAACAACTAAAGCCCTGAATAAAAATAAAACACAAAAGAAAATAATCCTAGTACTAATGAGCAGCTAAAAGGGGGCCTGTGTGTCCACAGTAGCATTGACATCTTTCAGCTTGAAACTTCTTTTTCCTTGTGGCTAGATCTGTTTTGTTGTGTTTGCCTCTATCTAGCTAGCTAAACTTCCTCCTCAGAGAAGGAGACCAAATCTTGGTCATCCTGAGTCTTCCGTGCCTGCTTCTTCTTTTAGATCTGAGGAAGAACAACTAGAACCATATAAAATATTATTTAAGAGATAAACTCACTCTATATAGCGTTTAATCTCAAAACTAAATTAATATTAAAACAGAAAAGAATAAGGTGTTTGAATGAATTTTGACCAAAACTCACCCATCCACCATTGTTACAGAAGCTGTAGAACTAAAAGAAAAGAAGAAGAAGATGGACTAGTTGGGAGAGAGGCTATCAGCCTATCACGACTATCAAGGCTGTAAAAGACTATCTATATTATTATTATTATTATGTGAAGGAAAAGGAGACCATGTATTATAGGCTAATTGGTCTAAAAAATTTAAACATTTTTTACTTGGTGCAATTTTAGCATATTTTTAAAATTGTGGTAAAAGTAGCTAGATTTGAAAATAAGTAGTAATTATAGTCAAAAATTGACTTTGGTCAAAATTGAGTGTGAATGTGTTGACAAGACATTTTAGATGGAACTACTGATACGAGATCTACTGCCACATCAACTAAATATTTGTATAAAAAAGTCAAATATTTTTGATTTGTAGTAAATTTGACCTGAATTTTTAATTTTGACATAAATATCTTAATATTATATATTATTATTAAATATGTAATATTTAGTAGTTAACTATAATACTTAAATGATTAATTATTTTTTCTTTCAAAAAAATAATCAATTATTTTTATAATTTATAAAAATTTAAATATATATATATATATATCATATATTTAACATTAAAATATATTAATCTAATTACTAAATTTTTAATTATTGAATTATTTCAAAATAAATAATATTTGCATAAAAACTAAGATATTATTAAAATTTAAAAATATATTAATTCATGTGTTCAAAATTTTGTTAGCATTATATTATTTATTAAATTTTAAACACATGAATTTAATTTTAATACAAGTATTAATACTTTTCAACTTTTTATATATATATGAATCTATATTTAATTTTACTAATATTTTATGGTTATTAACTATATTGATGTATTTTAGTATTAAATAAATAATTTTTTTTTGATAAAAAATGGAAGAGAAATAGCATCATATGGAACACAGTGAGTCTAGCACCCATATGGAACACAGTGAGGCTAGCACCCATATGGAACACAGTGAGGCTAGCATTCTTCCCAAGCGAAGTGACCAGACCAAGAAATTGCTGCAGAAGATTAATAACCAGCAACGAATCACTTTCAATCCAAATGGGAAGAATCGACATAGATGAAATCCTTTGTACAACAATTGTAACAGCTAATAACTTTGCCTCAAACACAAAAAGAATCCCAAGGGGAGTCGCAAAAGAAGATAAAGAGTACAATCAAGATGATTACGAATAATGCCACTTGCTGCTGAAAGTCCAAGAGCGCCACGAGCAGTTCCATCACAGTTAATTTTGAGCCAGCCGGGAGGAGGGCGAAGACATCAGACCAGAAAGATAACCAGAGTAGGTCTTGGAATTGCTGCTATCCGAAAATGAGAAAGCACCAACAATTTTGAAATGATGTTAGACATATGACCACTGCAAAAAATTTCCACTTCCTTAACTGATTTACAAATAAATATGATGACATAAGAAATGGGTTGATAATCCTCATGAAAAATGATACGATTAAGTGAATACCAAATGCCCCAAAAATATGCAAACAGTCCAGCACGCCAAAGAACTTGAAGCTGAGGATTAAGACCAACCTTCCAAGCCCATTTACCAAAATATTTAAATATAAAATTTTATATTTTTATACTTTTATATTTTTATAAATTATAAAAATAATTGATAATTTAAGTATTATAGTTAACTACTAAATATTACATATTTAATAATAAAATGTAATATATTTTTAAAAAAATTAAGATATCTGTGCTAAAATTAAAAATTTGGACCAAATTTGATACAAATTGAAAATGTTTGACTTTTTTATGCAAATATTTAGTTAACATAGTATTCGGCCTCATATTAATAGTGTCACGTAGGATACCGCGTCAACATTTTCATACTCAATTTTGACCAAAGTCAATTTTTAACTATAATTGCTACTCATTTTTTAAATCTGACTATTTTTATCAAAATTTTAAAAGTGAGTTAAAATCGTAAAAAGTCAAAAAGATTTAGATTTTTTTAGACCAATAAGCCTATATTATATATTCAAGGTCTTGATTGTCACATATAATTAAAACTAATGTCAAATTCTATTTGAGTACAAACAATTAATTTAAAATTTTAGATTTCAAATATTAAATTTCAAACATAAAAATTTCAAATAACATCTAATCAGATTAAATCCTCATTAAATTAGCTTTTAAATCTTTTATAAATTTATATCTCCATAATACAAATCTACATATAGCTGCCAAATAAAAAATCTTTTTGCATCCAAATATACATAGTGTAACGTTTATTTTCATCTCACGCATTGTGCTTAAAATTTATTTTGATTATGATTATGATTAATATAATCCTGTGTGACAACTTAATTTGATGGAGTGCTTGAATATTAGAAGAAAACGTTTAAAATTTATATGCTGAAGGAGGAGATATATACGTATACTTGCTCATATTTGATGAATCATTCTTTTCTAATTGCAATTGCATTACAAAGCCCATGATTGAAAAACAAACAATGATTAATTAATAGGATATAATAATAGGAAAATATTAGTGATGAGGAACGCATCCATACGGGGCTCATGAAATTTCAAAAAGAATAAAATGATATAAATAATGTTGTTGCTTAATTTATAAATCTCTAAATTATTTTTCACTCATTTAATAAATAAGTAATTTTTAAAAATAAATTTTTATATTTATTTAATAAGCGACAATACTATTTATATCCGTCGTAGCGAATTACTTTTTCAAAAATATCATACTTTCTATATATATAATCAGGTAAAATAAGGAATATAATAATTAATTTAAAAAAAAAAATTATCTTCTTACAGTTGACCGCATTGTATATGCACAGCTAATAAATATAACCATATATATACCACCACTATGAGAGGAGATTATACAATATGAGGAAATTCACCTAGCAAAGTAGCAATTAGATTTTCTAATGTAAGGTTTTAAATTTGAATGTTTTTACATGAGACAATAAAATATTAAAAAAAATTATTTTTTTATAAGTTTATCTAATTTAAATTTTAAAATAATCAAAATTCATATATAATTATCTAATAGGTGTTATATATATATACACTCCTGGATGGACAATTAACCTAGTGGAACAAGTTTATATATTCAAATCCTGCTTAATCTCGAAATGACCACATTTTCTTGGTTTTTAATGAAAGAAACAAAGTCTTTCATAAGAAACAAAGCCTGCTCGCACCTTGGCTTGAACAAATGGAAAACATGGCCTACCCCTTCATTTATCACAATATCTGCCTTTCCTCTCCATCCGCTCTTCTTCAACTCCTTGTAAAAAGACACTCCAGCATCCCTTAATTTATCTTTCCCGGCCACAAACACTAGCACTCTCTTGCACCCAATTCTTGCAAGATTCTCCAGAGCTGGCTTTATTCTAGTATCCTCCAGTCCATCGTTTTTAGGGCACATGTACAACCACACCCTGTCCAGCTCTCTTGCACCCATGAAGAAAGGATGCACCAGAATCATCCCTTCAAACTTGATCCCTTCTATCCCATTCCCAGCTGATGATGATGAGCCAATTCTCACTGCTAAATTATATGATATGTTAGCTCCAGCACTATCACCACCCATGAAAACTCTCCCTAAATCTCCATGATCATTCAACCACGGTTCCTGCCCATTTCCATTTGCATGGGAAGCTACCCATTGCAGCGCTGCCCAACAATCATCATAGCATGCAGGTATTGGGTGCTCTGGGGCTAGCCTGTACTCAACTGAGACAGCAATGACATTAGCCTCACTGACAAGAGAAACCAAGTAATTATGGTAAAGTGGGTCAAAAGCTGATCGTAGTGAAAACCCACCTCCATGAAAGTAAACAAGAATGGGAAGTTTGGTGGTGTTGTGGTGGTTGTGGAATATGGGCATGAAAATACGAGCAGAGACAGTAGGTTTGAAGGAGATAATAACATCTTTAGAGCTAACACCTCTGTGTAGATCATCAAGAGGTGGGATTTTTTCAATGGCTACATATCTTTCGATGTGTCCATCTTCATGTACTCTGAAGAAGGGAGTGAAATCATGGGCTATCTGACTATTGCTTGAATTGATCTCCATGTTTTTGTTCTGGGAAAGGGCAATGTACAAATTGGTTTTGGTGATGGCAGGGGCTATTTATAAGGAAAGAGATATTTGTAGCGAATATGTATTAGACTGTTGAATTTTATAACATATTTTTTAAATATTTTATATTTAATTGATAAAAATAAAAAAATATTTTTATGTTATAAATCTAACCATACATAAAATATGATATATTGAAAAAAGAGAAAAGTTTTTTGTCATAACTCCGCGCTGTAAACAGTCACAGCGCAGGTTATAAAAAGACAAAAATCTCTACTCCATTCACATGCCCTTGTATCATGGAGCCAACACAGAAATATGAAAAAAAAAAAAATAGTTAGGCATCGCGACACCTAACATTATTCTTAAAAAAAAATATATGTACCTTATAACAATGTATTGCTACACATTAAAGGAAAAAATTTAATATTTTTTTATATTTTTTCAATGGCTCATTAAATAAAAAGAACATAAAAATATTTATACAAATCCCACAAGACATTGTAGATATCGTTACTATAGTGACATCTAATATTATCTAAAATATTACATTTAAATATTTAGTTAAAAATTAAATAGAATTAAATTAAATCAAAAAAATTCATATGATAAATCTATTAATGAACTGTGAAATTTCATTTCTTCCGTCTCCTCCCCTCGAAATTTTTTTAACCCTGTGACATCAAGAAAAAAAAATGATTTTTCAAAATTTTTTTACGGACCACCATATCTATCGTGATCCATATATATTTATTTGAGTGGGCAAAATTAAAGCCGTACATATGAAGACTTGAGTTAATTAATGTGGTTTTGGGACCGGATGTTTGTGAATTGGCGCATGACTAATTGTGATTTTGGGACCAGATCCACACGTTTATTTATGCTCAGTGCTTTCCGGAAAAACATGCTCAACGTGTTCGTTAAGGATGTTGATCTCAAGGTGTTCAATTCATGTTAGGGTTTTGCCAAATGGTTAAACCTTCAACAAGTATTATGGATCATCAAAAATCGAATTCTCATCTTCTTTTCTTTAATGTTCAAAGGAAAAAAAAAAAAAAAACTTGTTTAATATATTAATCGTAGTAATGTAAAAATGCAGCTAGATTTAATATGAATTTTTATTTTTTTGTTTGAATCACCAACATCAAGAGTCCAATGAATTCTGATAAATATAATTCGATCCGGGGAAAATCATAAAGATGATAAAAGAAAAAAACATGTTTAATATGAACTTTTTGTGTGTATGTTTATGTATGAATAATTTTCATTTACCGTATTCAATTTTTTAGTTAGATATTAGTAAATTAATCAATTTTCAATTACTCACCTAAAATTTTATAACTTTTAATTTTAATTTTGTAGAAATACATAAAACTATTTTTTGGCCACACAACAATATTACCACTGTCATGAACATTACTTCCACCATTATCCCTGAATAATAGTAACACCAACGACATCAAAAGCAGTAACAACACCACCAACAACATCAACATCAGCAATAACATTAATTAAATAGCAACAATAACATCAAGAACAAGAACAAGAACAACACCAATAAAAAAAAAAGAAAAAAAGAAGAAGAAAAGACACAATAAGAACAAGAAAACAGTAACACAAGAAGAAAAACCAAAAAAATAAAAACAAAACGCAGCCTTTAATAACAAAAACGCCGTTGCTTGCCACCACCTTCCAGATATATTGAATCTCATGGGTAGCCATTAACAATGCGCGCTGCTGGTCTAGTTAATTAAGGTTGTTGAGAGTTGAGTATGGTGGACTTGCTTTTATGGTTGGCCTGCCAATGCCACAGTCTCTCAATTGTCATTTTATCCCAATAACTTTGAATTAATTGATATAGGCATCAAGCTTTTTAACCTAGTAGCCGAAGTTGAAGCTCCAAAACTAAAAAATTTTGGGTTCAATTAATCTCTATAAAGAAAAGAAACATCAATTATGAATTATTGAATTGATATATTATAATTTGTTAATTTGCTTTATGATTTGTATTTGCAAAGTCCATTTCTATATATTGACTTGTTATAATAGTAAGTATTTCTTCAATATATAAGTGCATCTATATAAAGTCAATCAATTTTTATATATAATTAAACAAGAACTAATTTAACGGTTTGTAATTTATTTGTATATAGTAAG
Organism: Macaranga tanarius; assembly: GCA_949673435.1. Lineage (NCBI taxonomy): Eukaryota > Viridiplantae > Streptophyta > Magnoliopsida > Malpighiales > Euphorbiaceae > Macaranga > Macaranga tanarius. The sequence goes on along the minus strand of CATIWO010160257.1, from coordinate 6,069 downwards.
AGCCTTCTTCTTAAGCACATACATATATGTATAGAAATCGAACTAAAAATACATACTCCATGCATGAATGGGTGGACAAATAATCCAATGGAGCAAATATATGTATATATAACATGTTTACATCTAACACGTCCGTGAGGATCATCAAGAGGCGGGATTTTTTCAATGGCTACATATCTTTCAATGTATCCATCTTCATGTACTCTGAAAAAGGAGGTGAAATCATGGGCTATCCGACTATTGCTTGAATTCATGATCTCCATGATTATATTTTGATCACACTTGAAGTGGAAAAGGGCAATGTACAAATTTTGGTTTTGGTGATGGTAGGGTAACTTTATTTATAAGGTCCATGATACGCTATATAACTGCATAATAAAATTTTTTATTTTTTAATCTACAAAAATATTTCCCATTTAGCAAAGAGTTTTTAAAAATAGAATTAATTTGATAATAATATGCACACAATAATATTATTCACAGTCACATCCCACCGTTGCTAATCTTTGACCCTACTTATAATATGGTGTACATATAGTTGAGTCATCCCACGTTGCTAATCTTTGACCCTACTTATAATATGGTGTACATATAGTTGAGTCGAGAAAATGTTGTACACATTACACGTGATAATTAAGTTCCATAAATATGAACAGGTAATGGGGAGAGGCCGACAGGGTTGATCGAGAGTTGATTAAGAGTCTGTTTGGCATTGCTGTTGAATTCTGCTGTTGTTGATTTGAAAAGTACTGATGAAAAAATCAATTTATATGTTTGGTAATAAATCTAAAAAGTGTTGTTTGGTAATAAATCTGTTTGGTTAAAATTATTGTAAGAATGATGTTTAAAGTAAAATGACTAAAAATGATAAATAGTTAAAAAAATGTAATTTTAATATTTATTTATGTTAATAATTAATAAATTATTTTTAATACTTATTAATTTTTAATAATACACGTACATTTATGTAATTTTCTGCTCCTCGTGTAATATATTTTTTCTAAAAATATCATATTTTTTTGACAGTTTATGAATAATACTATTCATCAAATTACTATTTCGACATCCGTTTCCGAAACGGATTGCGACATAAAATTTTACATATTTTTCTGTTCCTCGTAGTATATTTTTTTTCCATAATAACACATTTTCCAGAAAAATATTGAATAAATGAGAAAAATAATGAATATTATACGGTGGTATTATTGTAATTCAAAGAATTTAACAAGGTATTTTTGAGATAAAAAAAAAAAATTGCTATTTCTAACCAGCTTTTTTCAAAAAGTACCATTTACTTGCTTTTTTCAAAACGGAGTTTTGACTATTCAAAACTCAGTTTTGTCCTTAACCGATCACCTTAAAAAAAAAAAAAAAAAAAAAACCGATGAACCTAAACCAACTTTAGCTTTTTTACTCTGAAAAAGCAATGCCAAACGGGCATAATTGTGTTTTTCGGACCGCACTTGATTGTTGCAATTTTGGGACCAAGTGCCTGTACACGTTCACCGCTTTGTATTGTCGGTAACGCAAACTCCACGTGTCAATTAAAGATGTTGAGCTCAACGTGTTAGTACATTAACTGTAGTAATTAGTGAGAAACGTACGGGATTTCTAGCATACCTTGAAGGTATAAATATTTGTCTAATACAATATATAGATTTTTTGTACAGGTGATAGTACATTCGGTATTATCGGAATGAAAAAAAAAAATAATTGTTAATTATTAAAAATTAATATATTCTTAAAATAATTTTTATGAATCACCATCATAACATGTCTAGAATAAAAAAAAATCGAATTCAAAACTTTTTCCATCTAAAAATAAGAACACTTGCCAAACCTGAAATATCTAATACTATAGTATAGTAGTTATCTATTTAATATATAGTAGGTATCTATTTTATGTAAATAGTTGTGATGAATGCCGACCTCCTCTGAACCTACAAACACAAAAGAACACCTTGGATGAGCCTAAGATCTCTGATCCGTAGGTTTTCCGATGTTTAAGTTAGAGAAAGTCTATTCAATATGAAATATAATGTGAGATATGAGCCTATATATAGGCATAAGAAGGACATACTTAGTCCCATTCAGATTAGTTTCATGAGAGTCTTAATTCCTTGCCAATTAGGTCTAGTTAGCCTTGTTGATCAGAGTCCTTTCAGGACTTGAATTCATATGTGTAGGAACATGATAATTCTCATATTTATCAGTTCTAATTGTGAATGTAATGAACTCGAAATTAAAGGAACTGAGGATTTTAGTGAAAGTCCTAGAGACAAAGATAGATAAGGCAGCCGTTGAAGAAGGAAGGAGTACGGAATACTTTAATATCCACCACATCCAAGACTTTGAAATCTTTCTTAGTGCTACTGTGTCCCATATCTGAAAAGAATATTGTGTAATGATCAATTTATAAAAGCACGACACAGTAAAGAAGTATGGAGGTCCATTTTTAGGTACCCATTATAAGAAACAACATCTTAACATATATAAACTGAATGTAGATCTCAAATTCAATCAAGCTCAAAGATTACTACCTGTAGGGTTAAAAAGGTGTCCTTAAATTAAACTTCTTTAGTCAAAAAAATCGGTCCCAATTGATTTTCATATGCAAGCACTCGGAGATTTCCTTCAACATGGTAACCGAGCAGCTCTACACCATTTTCATTCTTCAATCTTGACACATGGAAAACTGCAATCAATAAGAGTCTCTAAAGCAAGATTATAGAACAAAAACTGAAATAAAATAATAATTAAAAAATGAATGACAAAAGCATTAGTGAAACCAAAATCATTAGAAAAATAAGAGGAATCATCAAGCCCACTTTGGTTCGGATTTTGCAATCGGTGTTTTAAGAGGAATTTGAAGAAGACATTGGCATTTCTTCAATCTCTCTGGAAATTGTTGCTTTGTCTTTCTTAAATTTTGAGACGAAAATAGAGAAAATATTGAATTTGTACTGTTTTTAATAATTGGCAGAAGATATTGAATCATACGGCCAGGGAAGAGAAACTGATACAAGGCTAAGGAAGATAAATCGATGGTATTTCAGAGCGCTATTAGATGTATTTATCTTCAATTAGGTTGTGCATTAGTAGGTTCGGTATGATTGGATTTAAGAATATATAAAATCGAAACAAACTCAAAATATTTAAAAAATAATTGAATCAAACTAAATTAGGATCAAAATTGAATTGAACCAAATTAAATTGGTTCATTTCAGTTAATTTTTTCGGTTGGCATTTTTTTTTCTTCGTAATTTTGGACTTAATATGTTTATGTAATTTTACAATATTTTAATATTATTTAAAAGATTTATTATTATTAATTTTTTATATTTATTTTATGTATTCATTTTTTTCGAAAACTAATCGAACCGATTATCTAACATGAATTTAAATAATTTTGGTTTGAATTTTTTTCTTATTAAATAAATTTATTAAGAGTTTTAAATATTTTAAAACTAATATTATTAATTTATTTTGAAAATATTAGTCCTAAACTGATCAAACCGAACTATAAATATACATATAAATTCAAATATCTTAAAATTCGGTTTGATTTGATCTAATTTTATTTTTTACAATAAAAATCAAACTGAACCAAATATATTTCAGTTCAGTTCGGTTAAAAAATTGAATAGTATTTTTTATAAATAAAACCAAACCAAACCCCAATTGGTTTGATTCGGTTATTCGATTTTTAGTTATTTTTACTCACACCTATCTTCAATACATCGAAAATGTTACAAAAGATGAAGACAAAAAAAAAAAAGAAGGAAAAGCAATAGAATTAACCATAATCAAGAGAAATGAGAAGTGAGAACGGTTACAAAAGAAAAGAAGAATGAAGATAAAAAAAATGTGTTTAAAACGTTGTTGTTTAAAGTGTTTAGAGTTGTGGTTAGAGTGAAGAATGAAGATAAAATGATAGGAAAATAAGGGAAACAACTAGAATGAAGATAAATAGGAAATAATTGTGTTTAGGGTGTCCACGTAGGACTAAGAAAAATGGTATAAGACAATTGTTTCATTACATTGTTAGTATAGATGTGCCCTAGGGGCCATTCTTGTATGTAAACATTGTATATTTATCCATATGGTAATAAAATATTCATTTAAATTAAGTATTAAGTTTATTTGAATATTTATCCTTAGTATTATGTTGAATGAGTTTATTATCAAGAGTTGATAATATGAGTGACAAACTCATTTGGTACATATGCTATAAATATTCATAGTCGTTGGATTAATATATGGGTAGTATTAATCCTTAGACTATCACCTCTATTTATTTTCCTTGATCGATATATGATATCAATAGTAGGAGATAGTGAGTCTCATGCTACTTAATGTGAGATATCAAAATAGACACGTGGATACTCATGTGATGGGTGGATCGAACATGTGACGTAAGATTTGTAATTACATGGATATTCACTTTAGTCAATAATCACAATCTTGGACATAATAGTACATATGGTCCATTGACCTGAGGCGACACGGTCATCCACAAATGGTTGGTTAGAGTTTGTTACCACTTATACACTTGTGCTAGCCATGCATGGGTATATGGCGTGTGGTGGCTTTAGTTGGTTATATATAGGGATGAGTGATCGGCCAAGATGGAATTCATTACCTGGAATGAAACCGGGATAAGATCCTATGCTATCTAAGTTATTCTTGATGAATAAGTACCTGGCCAGGTCAAACCCGACTTTCCCGAAAAGAGTTTTAGTACTAGAAAGAGTTTCTAGTAGAAGTCTTATTTTATCGAGAATTGAACTTAAGATGAGGTCATATGATTGAGGCAATTAGAGTTTGACTGAACTGTGACTCTAGCCAATATCGGGATCTTATAATGAAGGGACATTTTATGCATAGTAATTGTATTATGTGGTTCTTGTGGATCTACATAAAGCATTCATTTCTATTTGGGTAGTCGTGACATTTATGTTAGGGGTCACTCATGACTTATGGAAACTAAATGTGATTAATTGGAATTTTTATATTTAGTATGGAAAGGTGTTTCCATAAAATTAAGTGTTAATATTATTTTTTATTGCCATTTGGACTTGAACCTAGTAAGTCATACACACAAGGGTTGCACTTGTGGAGATTAATATTAATTTAATTATTCATTAAAGAGTTTAATTAATCAATTAAATTAATTGAATTGGATTTATGCGTATTTGGAGATCTAGCATATCCCGAAATCTAAATTCAAAGCTTAGGACTTAATTGTAATTAAATAAATATTAATTTAGATTTGATTTAATATGTGATATTAAGTTCAAGAACTAGATTAATATTTGCCTCCAAATGCATTCATATATAGGCCATAAGATGGACCATGTATAATGATTAAGATGGGCTATGAGATGGACCATGTATATTAATTAAGATAGGCCATGAGATGGACCATGCATATTAATTAAGATGGACTTGAAATGGCATAAGGATGGGGCTTTATTTAAAGAGTTTAAATAAGCCCATAAGTTGTTTAGTTTGGTATGGAGTGGGCTTTCTCTACGTGTAGAGAAGCCCATATGTCCATAACCTTAGCCTAATTCATTAAGGGTTAATGAGATCAAAGGCTAAAGTTATGCATATAACCAAACACCACCCACTCACTTATACACCAAAACCATGCATATAGATAGAGTATGAGATACTCAATCTATCAAATGCACGTAGCTTGAGTGTGAAACACTCAAGCTATAGCAATGCATGTGACTTGAGTGTGAGACACTCAAGTTGTTATTATTATTATAATATTGGTTTTATTTAAGTTAGTGGAGTTTGTAGAGACAACCAACTAACTCCATTTGCACATTTGAGAGCAAATTTGATATTCTAATAAAAGAGAGAAAAGGATTGAGAGTGTCTTCTTCCTTCTTCTTCTTTAAGTGTAGAAAATTCAAATATACATGATGAGTGTGAAATATGCATGTGTTTAGCACTTTATTTTATTGCATATTTAGGTTAGAATTGCATTGTTTAGTTAGTTTTTAGTTAATTTAGTTAGTTTTGTTATTTTATTTTAACTTAAGTAATTTTGTGTTA
>CATIWO010160223.1:0-11187 GCA_949673435.1 Macaranga tanarius | reverse complement strand
TTTTAATCAAGCCAAATAGATATGTCAAGAGAATAAAAGTTTTTCAATATTTATTTATTTATATACAGAATTTGAATTCAAAATTTTATTCGGAAGAATTCAAACTTGAATTGATTATAATAAAATCAACTTGTGTGAAGGCTTCGGCTTGTAGAGGACGTTATGAATCAGTTGGCTGGATTTAAAATTTTGTGTGGTGTATGAGGAAGTTTCATGTTAATTTGCAATGTGTAAAAAGGAGTATTAGTTAGCATTCTTTATCATTTTTTTAAATAGGTTATAAAATAATTATTTTATTATTTTATTTGTTGATAATAAATAGATATTTAATTAATAATATAAATTCCCGAATTCTCGAATCGTACCATTCCGAACTGATCCGTTCCGAAAGAAACGAATCTTTGTACCGAACTGTACCGAAAATTGGTACTGGTACTGGAGATTTTATTTTTAAAATCCCCGAAATATGGTACTGTACTGGAGATTTTTTTCCCCGGATTCTCCCGAACCGTGCTCACCCCTAGTTGATGCACATCACACTAAGTGCAAGCAAACAAGCACTTGAGTTGATACCACTTGATTTGGAGTTAGAGAAGACAGTTCATGAGAAAAAGAAACAAATAATTATATCTCGACAATCACCAAGCAAAATGGACTTAGGAGATGACGCAAGGAATGACCCACCGAGGCAACAAGTTCTTCAAAATCCTTAGAATGGTTAGAGAACCATGCGAGATTTTGTGAGTCCTAAGGTGCAAGATGATCAAACACCAATTGTAAGGCCATCAGTAGCAGCAAACAACTTTGAAAGCAAGCCGGCAATGATCCAAATAATCCAAAATTCACCATTCAATGGGCTACCATATAAGGATCCATTTGGTCATATGTCTAGATTGTTGGAGTATTGTTCTACCTTCGAGATGAATGGAGTACAGCCTGATGCAATCCGGTTGATTCTCTTTCTATTTTCTCTTATGGATAAAGCAAAGAGATGGTTTACAAGTCTGCCATCCAACTCCATCAACACTTGGCAAGAGATTTACACAGCCTTTTTCAACAAATACTTACCACCTGCAAAGGTATTGAGGATCAGAAATGAGATTAACTCTTTCTTTCAAAGAGATGATGAAACATTCTATGAGTACTAGGAAAGATTCAAAGACCTTCATAAGTAGTGTCCACCTCAATTGATTCCTACATGGGATTTGGTGCAATCATTCTACAAAGGAATCAATCATGTGGTTAAAGTCAATATTGATGCAGCAGCTGGAGGTACTATCATGTCAAAGACACCAGAAGATGCCTTGGATCTCTTTGAAAAAATGGCTAATACACAAAGTTTGTGGTCTAATGAGAGGACTATTATAAAGAAGGCTGGAGCCATAGAAGTGGACAATTTTACCATGTTGAATGCAAAGCTTGATGCTTTGACAAAAAGGATAGACAAAGTGAATGTGAATGCAATATATATATTATCTTCCTCATATGAACTATGTCAAAGAGGTCATCCTACCATAGAATGTCAAATGATGCAAGGGATGATTACAGAGGGTGTCAACTATGTGGGCAACTTCAAAAGACCTTAAAACTAAGTCTATGGCAATACCTACAATCCAAGTTGGAGAAATCATCCAAATTTCTCTTGGAGCAACCAAGGAAATAACTAGTGGAGATCACAAGCACCACCAGGATTTGGAGGTCAAAATGCACAACAACCTCAACCTCAACCTCAATTTCACTAAGACAAAGGTTCATCCTTTGGAAGTTCAATGGAGAGCAAGATGGAGAATTTCATGGATGTGATGTCATCAAAGATGAGCCAGCAAGATGAAGCTCAAAAGCAAATAGAGCAAATTATCCGAAATCATTCTTCTTCTATTCACAATCTAGAAGTGCAAATGGGGCAGCTAGCAAATTCCTTATCAACAAGGAATCAAGGTGCACTACCTAGTAATACGGAGAAGAATCCAAAAGAGCAAGTAAAGGCTATCACATTGAGAAGCGGTGCAGAGATCTAAACCCCTAAAGAAATAATGGAGCATGAAGAAAAGAAGAATGAAAGAGAGAAGGAACAAGATGATGAAAGGGTTAAGACACCAAAAGAATTAGAAGTGAAGGTGGAAAACAAAGCTAAACTGAAAGTACTACCAATTCAACCTTATGAACCTCTAGTACTATATCCGCAAAGGTGGAAAACAAAGCTAAGCCAAAAGTACCACCAATTCAACCTTATGAATCTCCAGTACCATACCCGCAAAGGTTAAAGAAAAAGGAGCATGATCAGCAATTTGTAAAATTCTTGGAAAGATTCAAGATACTCCATATCAATATGCCCTTGGTGGAATGTCTAGCTCAGATGCCAAAGTATGCAAAGTTCTTAAAGGAGTTGATTTCTAACAAAATGAAGTTGTAGAAGTTTGAGACAGTCACACTCATAAAGGAGTGCAGTGCCATCATCTCAAATAAACTTCCTTTAAAAAGGAAGCAACCAGGGAGTCTTACTATTCCATATTATGTTGGAAATTTATCATTTCAAAAATCTTTGTGTGATTCAAGTACTTCTATTAATCTTATGCCTTTATCTATTTATTAATAATTAGGACTTGGAGAAGTAAGACTAAGAAACATTCGTTTATAACTGGCAGATAGGACAGTGAAGGAACCAGAAGGAATAGTGGAAGATGTGCTAGTAAGGGCTGAAAATTTTATTTTTCCAGTGGACTTTGTCATTCTTGACTTTGAGGAAGATGAAGACGTTCCGTTGATCGTTGGTATGCCTTTCCTCTACACTGCCACGACAATCATTAATGTATATGATGGAACTTTGACTCTAAGAGTAGGTGAGAAAAGTTGTAAGTTTAACATCTATTAAGGTATGAAACATTCTTCTGACAGTGATTTATGCTTTAGAGTTGACGTTTTGGATGAATATGTGATTGAAGTCCAATGAAGGAGGTTGGCAAATTGTGATGAATTGGAGTATATCAAGAAGTGTATACAGGTACAAGCTCCCCAAGATGAAGATTACCTTAAACACCAGACTCATTTTTCCTAAATTCAATTACCAAACACTGAACTTATACCACCATCAAGCATAAAACTACCGAATGTAGATTTGAAACCTTTACCTTAACATTTGAGGTACACTTTTCTTGGAGAAAACTAAACTCTACCTATGATTGTATCCTCTAAACTCACCCAAGACCAACAAGAATTGCTTGTGAGGATGCTTAAAAGGAGAATAAGAGTAATTGGTTCGTAAATTTTGGATATAAGAGGGATAAGTCCATCTTATTGCATGCATAAAATTCTAATGGAAGACGGATATAAGCCAACCATTGAAAGGCAAAGGAGGCTAAATTTAAACATGCAAGAAGTGGTAAAGAAAGAGGTGGTCAAGCTATTGGATGCATGAATTATTTACCCAATCTCAAACAGTGCATGGATAAGTCATATCCAGTGTGTACCAAAGAAAGGAGGAATAACTGTGGTGAAAAATGAAGAAGGTAAGCAGATCTCTACAAGAGTCGTGACTGGATGGAGAGTGTGCATTGACTACAGGAAGCTGAATTCGGCTATTAGGAAGGATCACTTTTCACTACCATTTATTGATCAGATGTTGGAGAGGATAGTAGGACATGCCTTTTACTATTTCCTAGATGGTTATTCGAGTTACAATCAGATAGCAATCGCTCTAGAAGATCAAGAGAAAATGACATTCACATGTCCCTATGGCATATTTGTTTATAGAAGCATGCCATTTGGATTGTGTAATACTCCGGCAACCTTCCAAAGGTGCATGATGGCCATATTCTCAGATTTGGCAGAAAAAATTATGGATGTGTTCATGGATGACTTCTCAGTTTACGGCAGTTCTTTTGAAAGATGTTTGGAGAATTTGGAGCAAGTCCTTATAAGGTGTGAAGAGATAAATTTGGTACTAAATTGGGAGAAATGTCATTTTATGGTAAAGGAAGGAATCGTTCTTGGACATAAAATTTCAGCACAAGGGATTGAAGTGGATAGAGCAAAAGTGGAGACCATTGAAAAGCTTCAATACCTAAAAAAGATCAAAGGAATTCAAAGTTTCCTAGGCCATATAGGATTCTACTGGCAGTTTATCCCGAATCTTTCAAAAATCTCTAAACCTCTTTGTAAATTGCTTGAGAAAGATTCTCTTTTTGACTTTACTAATGATTATCAATTGGCTTTTGATAGGTTGAAAGAAGCATTGATATCAGCTCCTATAGTTATCTCACCAGATTGGAATCTCCCATTCAAATTAATATGTGATGTAAGTGATCATGCAATAGGAGCTGTACTTGGCCAAAGGAAGGAGAATAAACTTCATGTCATCTATTATGCAAGTCGAACCTTGAATGATGCACAACTCAAGTATGCCACAACCGAGAAGGAGATGTAGCAGTAATTTTTGCTTTTGATAAATTTTGATCGTACTTACTTGGTTCTAAAGTAGTTGTGTATACAGATCATGCAGTGTTGAAATACCTCTTAACTAAGAAGGACTCAAAGCCAAGGCTCATACGATGGGTACTATTTTTACAAGAGTTTGACATTGCAATTAAAGACAAAAAGGGATCAGAAAATATAGTAGCTGATCATCTCTCAAGATTAGAGCTAGAGCAAGAAGACAATGAAGAGGAAGAACCTATCCATGAGCTATTTTCAGATGAGATGTTGTTAGTAATTCAGAGTTCAAATGCATCATAGTTTGCAAATATAGTTAACTTTTTATCAAATGGAAAATTTTTGGAAGAATTCAATAGCCAACAGAAGAAGAAGCTCATTCATGATTCCAAGTATTATCTATGGGATGATCCATATCTCTGAAAGCTATACAATGATGGATTGATAAGGAGATGTGTAGGAGATGAAGAAACCGGTTCAATTTTACAGCATTGTCATGGAATGATTAGTGGTGGTCATTTTGGTCCCCAAAGAACTACTGTAAAAGTTCTTGAAGTAGGGTTCTATTGGCCCACTCTCTTACATGATACTAGAAAATGCATACTTAGTTATGATGCATATCAAAGGAGTGGCAACATTTCAAAGAAGGATGAAATGCTCCAATCGGAAATTCTTGAGGTAGAAATATTTGATGTATAAAGCATAGATTTCATGGGGCCATTTCCTATTTCAGATGAAAATAAGTACATACTTGTTTGTGTAGATTACATGTCCAAATAGGTGGAAGCTCAAGCTTGTGCAGTAAATGATGCAATAGTAGTTTGCAAATTCTTGAGCAAACTCTTTGCTAGGTTTGGAATGCCTCGAGCTATCATAAGTGATAGTGGAACACATTTCTGTAACAAAAATATGGAAGAATTGCTAGCTCGTTATGGAGTTAAACACAAGATAGCCACTCCATACCATCCCCAAACAAGTGGACAAGTAGAAGTAAGCAATAGAGAGTTGAAGCAAATTCTTGAAAGAACAGTGAGCAAGTCAAGAAAAGAATGGGCAAAGAAGTTGGATGATTCTTTGTGGGCATATCGAACAGCTTTTAAAACATATATTGGAATGTCTCTATATCGGTTGGTGTATGGAAAAGCATGTCATCTTCATGTTGAAATTGAGTATAAGGCCTACTAGACAATCAAGGCTTTGAATTATGATTGTAAGAAAGGCACGAAAAAGAGACTCTTAAAATTGAGTGAATTGAAGGAGATAAGAGAGTTGTCATATGAAAACTCCAAAATTTATAAAGAACATACGAAGAAATGGCATGATGCCAAGGTAAAGATAAAGAGTTTTTAAGAAGGAGATCAAGTGTTGCTATTCAACTCCAGACTCAGATTGTTTCCAGGGAAGCTCAAGAGTAGATGGTCGAGACCATTTGTAGTGAGCCATGTCTACCCCTATGGAGCTATGGAAGTTTACAACACTCAAGGAGAAAAATTCAAAGTTAATGGGTAAAGACTGAAACTCTACCATGGAGGCATATTGGAGAACTTTCGCCAATCAGTATTTTTGGCTAATTCAACACTCTGAAGATCATGATGGTCTAAGCTCATAGACCTAAAAGAGCGCTTATTGGGAGCTCAACCAAGTTTTTCTTTTTCTTTTTCTTTTCTTTCCTTTATTTTTATATTCGCATGTTTTGAGTTTTGAGTTTTTTTTGTATTATGTTTTATAGGAAATGAAGAGTAGAAGCTCTAACATGATAGAATTTGAATAAGAGGAGGAGCACGAGAGTTGTAAGTGTATATTTATGTGTGGGAATTTAGTGCTTATGATTACATGATGTGTGTTTAAATCCTAGAGTTTTTCATGTTTCAATCAAATAGAAAGGTTGCACACCTTGTTATATAGTCATGTAACCTAATTTGTCAGCTTAGAGTGGAAATTTTTAGGTTTGGCATGCCCATGCGTATGGCCATGCCAAAATAGAGAAAAAATTTGTTAAATCAGGTACGGCCATGCGCATGGCCATATGTTAGAGACACTAGAAGGAGCATAGAGGCCAGTCAGGCACACCCATATGCATGCCCGTGCCTACCATTGCCAAAATAGGCCAGCACAGGCACACGCCTATGCGCATGGGCGTGTCCACTATCGAAGTTTTTTACTAAAAGGACACAAAGTGCCCTTAAAAACACATGCCCAATTCAAATTTCTTCCATTTCCCACAACCTTCTCACTTTCCCAACATCCTCCACTTTCTAATATCTAGGGTTCTTTAATTCTCCCAATTTCCCAACACTTCCTATTTTCAATACATTGAAATCTCCAACTTTGACTACTTCCTACATTCCCACTTCTTTAATTCCCTATTTTTATTCATTTTTATCTTCACTTCCTTCTATATAAATACCACCTTCTTCTCTTCTCTTCCCACACATCTCAAGTTCTTCATTTTCTGCACCAATTCTTTCTCTCTAGCCAAAATTCTCTCTCTCAAGCAAAGTTCTTCATCCATCACTCAATCATGGAAAGAGAGCCAAGAAAGAAGATATATGCTACAAAGAAAGTGAAGCCAAGGTTTAAAAGGGCATGGGGAGGAAGCTCTTCTAATTCAAGTGGAGTTAATGAAGATCTAATGGTAAGACCCTTTCCTACTCAAATTGAATTTGGGCATGAGGGGCAATGAAAGAAGTATGAACAATTGCTCTCTAGAAAATTTGTTCCTAATAAATATATGAGTGCTCATGCTTTGAGAGAGGTGGGTTTTTTTGAGGAAGTGAATATGTATATCACTAGGATGGGGTGGGAAGCATATGTATTATTATAATACCCAACCTCTATTAGACCCACTTGTGAATTCTTATCCTTATTTCATTTTGATGAATAAGCTTTTCTTATGAAATTTTTGTTGGGAAACATAAAACATACCATGGGTGTGTTCGAGTTGAATGATACATTTAATTTCCTACCTAATCAAAATGCCATGGTTGAATATGATAGGCATTCCTTTTGGAATGAGCTTATAGGGCAATGAAGTGGATTTTATGAAGCTCGGGCGGGCGAAGGAATCTCGAATTCAATCACCAGCTCTACGCTATTTGCATAGGTTGATGGCACAATCCTTGTTCCCTAGGAAGGATGTGATGTAGTCACCACAACTGAGTTGATCATTTTGTATTGCATGTGTAATAATGTAAAGTTGGATATTTGTCATGTAATAGCACTCAAATTAAAGGATGTAGCTACTAAGTCGGCGGGGGCAATAAAAGTTGGTGGATTGATCACTAACATCGCATGTTATATTGCGTTCGATGTTGACAATATGCCATTTTAAAAACTTAAGGGACCTTTATTGATTGACCTTCCAATGATGGAAGAAATTGGTATGGTTACAAGGGAGGGACCCGGATATTACAACCTTGTTAATGCTCCACCACCATAAAAAATGGATGAAGAAGAGGAGAGTGCCGACATACATGATGTTATGCGAAGAATGGATGATTTAGAGTTGCAAGTGGGAGTGATTGATTCAAATATTGGAGAGCTAACTTCATTAGCACATAGCATGAAAAACAACATGGCTAATATGCGTCAAGACATCAATATGATAAATCATAACTTGATGGCTTATTTCTAATCGCACAACTTATTTCCACCTTTTTATCCTCCATAAGATCTAGGGCATAATAATTGAAGCTTTAAGGAAGAGTAGTTAATTATTTTATCTTGTATTTTGTTTTTTGTTTAAGTTTAATGTATGTTTTGTGCTTTGGTTATTAATGTAATTGTGTAATGTTGATGAGTCCTTAAGTTAAAGGAGTTTTTGTTTCAATTCCAATGCTTTCACACTTCATTTTTGCAACTTTTTGTCATTTAGAGGTGTTAGGCATGCCCATGCACTTGGGCATGTCAACTTGCCCTATTTTGTGCCAAAGCAGGCACGCCCATGCGTATGGGTGTGCGTGTGCTTACTGCACCAGGTGCAAAGTAGGCACGCCCATATGCATGGGCGTGCGAGCGTGATGCTGCCAGGCACGAGGTAGGCACACCCATGCGCATAGGTGTGCGGCCTGCTCTAGGGCATACTCGAAATTTAACAATTTTTCATGCAATGCGGACATTACAAATTTTAAGTGTGAGGGAGAAAAATAAAATTTTTCAATTTAATTTTATTATTTTCTATTTATTTTTAGGATTATTTTAAGTTTTTTAGTTTTTAAGATTTTAATTTACATGTCCTTTTTCTATTAGGATAGTTAGTTTTTATGTTTCAATAAAATTTATCTTTTCACATATGATTAGGAGATGAGTTATGTAGTCCTTGTAAAATTCTAATTTTATTTATAGGCATAGAATTATTTTAATTCTCAGAACTTCTATATTCTCTACACTTTTCTCTTAATTAAATTCTCTGTATCTTTATTCTCTACAATTATTTTCTTGCTACCTAATGAGTTCAAACAACATGTCTAGCAATAGCCGAAGGTCCAATGCAAAAAAGAAGGCACCAATGGAGATAAGACCTAAGCCGACGGATCTCAAAGATAAGTATGATACTTTCTTCCCTATTTTCTCTGATGAAGAAGGTAAGAGATTCAGTTCTCTTAGCAAAAGAAACATGTGCATGCCTAAATACTTTGATGATCAAATTTTGAAAGATATTGGAATTCATGATTTTGTGAATGTTTTGTGTAAAAGGCTAGACTGGTTTAAATTAAAAACAATGAAATTTGACGTGTTTCTTGAATTGACCATTGAATTCTACACTACTTTGAAAATCAAAGATGAGGAGCAGAGAATTTTTGCATGTAGATTCTTGGAAAAAGAATATGAGTTTGATTATGATCTCATGACTAAAATTTTTGATTTTGCTGAAGGGGGTATTTGTCAACCTCCTCCCGAATTTGACATGATAGGGTTTTGGGCTGAAATTACTAAAAGGGATAGAATAAGTCATAGAGATACTATGGTTAGTGGTTTAATAGATAGTCACTCATATTTACTGATGCACAAATTTATAGTACATACTATCTGTGGTAGGAATGAGAGCACTAAGGTTATGCCTGATGAATTATTCTTAATGTGGTACATGGCTACTAACCATATGGTGAATAGTGCATATCTTGTATTTCGTTCTATTTGGCATGTTGTGCATGGATGAAAAATATTGATGTTTATGGGCCACATTATCATAGGCCTGGCCATACACTTTATACTAAGGAAACTCGCCCTTTTTGCACCATTGGAACGTGAGATCTTTGATAAGGATTTTCTGGTTAGAGCTGAGATCATCACAGATTTTGGAAGGCTAGAAGAGGTAGACAATAAAAGATACTATCAGCTGTGTCAAACCACCTTGAGATATAGAGATGTTCCTCTACCTAAGGTGGTAGAAAATTTTGATAATGTCAGTGAAGAGGAGGAAGAAGATGTCAAACCTCAAGTAGCTCACGAGAATGCAAGGGTGAATAAAAGAGATGGTAAGACCAAAGCAAAGAAAAAGAATAGAGTAGCAAAAAGGAAGAGATTTAAGGAAAGTATCGAGAGAATCGAAAAGAAGATAGAGGATGTGGTAAATCGAACTGATTAAAAGCTTGGTCACATAATGATGGATGTAATCACTAAATTTAAAGTTTATGAGACCCTACGAGATGCAAGGATGGACAATCTAATGGCTGAAGTAAAGGAGCTGAAACAATTGATCTCTCAAAGCAAAGGAACTAAGGCATCGACAGAGCCATCTGTTGAGATCATAGTTCCAGAGACTTCATCTTCGAATGCATCTGACTAGAGGAGTTTTCTTTCCCTTTTATTTTTCTATTTTTTTTTTTTGCATTTTAGTTTGTTGTTGCATGAATAAAAGACCTTTCACTTGAGTTTTTGAGCCTATTTGTGCTAAGAGTTAGTATCATTAGGTGTGTTTTTCTTGAGTAAGTGTGTTAATCTCTTTTTAATACTTGGTTTGGATTGTTAAGTTAGAGAACTAACTTGTGATTAAGAACTTTTAAATTTTAATGAACTTATTGCTTACTCCTCAGTGTGCTTGATAGTTGAGAAAGGTGTTTTTAGGAATTTAAATATTTTATGTAGTTCATATATGTATAGGCACTATATCTAAAGTAAATAAATAAGTTACTTAAGTGAGATGGAGCATAAAACACACTCGTGTATGTAATCTAATGCTCTATAAAGGGTATGTGTATCCAAAGGACTTTATTGAGGTATCCACATTGAGTAATATGGAAAGGTGGGGGATACTACAATAGGAAAAGTATAAGGAATAAATTGTGTGCCTTTTAATTGTTATTATTGAAAGAACTATTTGAGTGTTGGTGTTCCATGCCTACTTTCATTTTTCTTGGCTGTTAATCATGTTTTTTCATGAATTCAACGAGGGAGTCTATTTTTCACTTGGTAATTATTATGTTCTTGGTTATGAGTTATTGCTTTAATTTTTAGTTTTAAACTTTGTATTAAGGGGAGAATAAGATGGTTCTTCAAGTTAAAAAGTACTCATGATGTTGGTTCTTTGTATAAATAGATTGTCCTCTTATTTTTGCTTGAGGACAAGTAAAGGCTCAAGTGTGGGGGAATTTGACGAGTGTGAAACATGTATATGTTGAGCACTCTATTTTATTGCATATTAAGTTTAGAAATGCATTGTTTAGTTAGTTTTTAGTTAATTTAGTTAGTTTTGTTATTTTATTTTAATTTAGGTGCTTTTATGTTAAATAGGTAATTTTTGTTTAGTTTTTGGTTGTA